>JAVXUL010122989.1:0-16620 GCA_035590515.1 Trichilia minutiflora | reverse complement strand
TTTGTTTATGATTTCAGCCTTACAGGTTCTTAGTAAGCGTTCTGGACCTAAGGAATGCTTATTAGGAATCTGTGGCGATTGTCACAGGTGGGACCCCTGGGTCGGGATGTGACATCCATATTAAAGCAATGATTATAAAACAATTATTAAATTTTTAAAAGAAAATATTTTGAATCGATTTGGAGGTCTTAAAGCCATTATAAGTGATGGAGGAACACATTTTTTATAATAAATCTTTTAAAAATTTTATGAGAAAATATGGAATTACAAATATAGTGTCTACCTCTTATCACCCACAAACAAACAGATAACTTAAATTAGCAAATAGTTAGATAAAATAAATTTAAAAAAAACAGTTTAAATTTAAAAAAACAGTTTAAATTTTAAAAAAAAAATAGTTAACTCAAATAATAAAGATTAGTCATTAAGACTTACAAATGTACTTTGTGTTTATTGAACTGCTTTTAAAATATCATTGGGTATGTCTCTTTATAAGTTAATTTATATAAAACCTTATCATTTACCTATGAAAATTGAGCATAAAGCCTATTAGATTATCAAAACTTTTAACACAAACCTTAATGATGCCTGTAAATTATTCAAGTTGCAGTTAAATGAGTTAGAAGAATTGAGAAATGATGTATATAAGAATTCAAAAATTCAAAGGACTAAAGCTAAAGCTTGGCATGATAAAATAATTTCTAGAAAAATAATTGAGGTTGATCAAAAAATTTTGTTTTATGATTCTAGGCTTCATTTATCCTTAGGAAAATTGAAATCTAGATGAAGTAGTCCATTCATTGTAAAACATGTGTACCCTTTGGGAGCTGTTGATATTAAGATTCTTAGAAATGATAATGTGTTTAAAGTAAACGGATAAAGACTCAAACTATTTTTAGAAAATAAAGACTATCAGGAAGACGTTGTTCCTCTATTTGATCCTTGTTATGAGAAAAATTGTTCTAAAGTTAGTTTTTAATTTTTTTTAATAATTTTTATGTTGTTTTTGCAAGCTAGTTTTGTGGACTTTGCTTTTATTTTTGTTATTTTTTTTACAGGTTAAGTGACGAATAACAGTGTTTTGTGACATTTTAAGTCAATTTTTAGTTCTTCCAAAATAACTAAGCTGTAAATAACAAAAACCTCCTTGCTTTCTTTTTTTTTCAAAAATGGATGAAATTCTCTTAAAACTACGAAAATGTTTTCCTTTTCTTCTTGTAAATAGTTTGACAAAAATTTATAAAATTAAGATGATAAGATTAAGAATACTCATAGACAATGGTATGTCTTAGGATATAAGATGGTTAATTGAAGTAAAGGTTCGATTAGGTGAAAAATCTTCTGATTCTTTTAGTTCACACATGCCTGATTTAGGTAAAATTTCTATGCTAGAGAGCATAAAGCGAAAAGATTAGGAATTTATCATAAATATGCAAGATAGACTAGTGACATACGATGTCATTCTTTGGGTTTTACTTCTATGGGAGAAGATCATATTAGATTCATTAAGAATGGGCTGAATAAGGAGTCTTTAGATGATATTTTATTGACTCTGAAATACATTATTGTATAAGGACAATTTTTCAAATTACGAAACTTATTTCTGAGTGAGCATGAACAATATAGTCTTGAAAATTTGACTATAAACAATCTTGTTTGCCAATTTGTAAGAAAATTGGATGAGAAACCTATCCCCGACCTATTGAAGGCATTCAAGCTATTACTGGACATAAAATCAAAGGAAAATATGAGCCACAATCACAATCATTTGTTATTTTAACCGGGATACCTATATAGATGTCATTACGTTATTTTTCTTTTCATCATAAATATACATACTCACTCTCTTTACTTTTAAGGTTCAGTTAAATATAAAAATAAAAAATCTCTCAGCTCGTCGAATTCAAAGTTTATATGTCTTTTGTAGGTCTAGTTCTAGAAAGATACAAGTTTGTTAATACAGTAAGTAATCTGAGAAGGGCATTAACTAAAAAAAGAATTTATTTGATATACGGGAGAGATAGCCTTGGGTTAAAAGTGGATGTATTCGCAACTATGTCTAAAAGTACAGTCAAGTTCTAAATATTATTCCTATACCTTTAATTATAAAAAAAATTACAAGGATGACAATTGGAAAGGAGCTATAGGTATCTTCTATTTATAAACGTATTACCAAAATGATCTGTAATTCTGATACCTTTATATGTCTACCATATGATTTTGATACTCTGAAAGAACTTTTTCAAGTTGCTTCATGGGCCCAATTAAATATTCACTAAAAAACTATAGGTCTGTTAAATGCTAATAATTTCTTTGATGATTTATTTATTTTCTTGATAAAGTTGTGGAAGAATATTTTATCTAACACTCGACGTGACGAATCCTAGTCACTGCTTCAACTATTGATCAGTTGATTGACAACTTAGAAAGCTTCATCTATAAATTTGATCTGATAACAACTCAAATAAATTGATTTACAAAAGAAACTAAAAAGCGTAAGCTAGATTTAACGTTTCGAATGTAAATTTTAATAGTTTGATTAAAAGCATGTTTTTCTTTTGTAAATAAATAAATGAATATTTTCATAAGAATATTTGTTAGATATTGGTCATTAACCATTGTAGGACAATATATATTACAGGTTTATTTTTTCAGTAAGTGCTAACTCAAGTGATGTCTCCTATATATTATCTTTTTATATTTAGATATTGAGAATAATATCTCAGATTGGTTGGGGGCAAAGATAGTCAATATTACATATTGTGTATTTTTTTCTCGTGAGTTATTTTTTAAACTATTTTTGTGTGTGTTTATAAAAAAGATTCACTAACAGTATCTAATTTATATAAAGATGGATGGGTAAAGGATTTTTTTCCTTCTTCAATCCTTGAGACATATCTTAGTAGTGTCATTTTCAAGTGATTTTTTATGTGTGTTTTTGTCATCATTTGGCTTTGATTTTTGTAATTTATAGCAAATTTTTGCTTTTGGCTTTTGTTTAATTATTCAAGCAAGAATCTTATAAATTATTCTTAAATAATTTATTCTTATCACACACACATTTTACTTCATCTGTTAAATAATTGTGTATATAGATATATTAAGCAAGAATCTTATAAATTATTCTTATCACACACACATTTTACTTCATGATTGTGGGATGTAAGTTGAGAACTTAATACTATTTATTTTGACGATTTTATTAGAGTTGCACCTGAAAGCTAAAAAATAATATTGAATGCAAGCATTATTAGTAAGGGCTAGAAATTAGTTAAACTCCAGTGGCATGCTTAGCTATATAAAACAAGTCTTGTACACAAAAAAAAAAAGAGAGAGAGAGAAAGGAAAAAATTATTAATAAATAAATGTTCATTTCCTAAAGAGATTTGTAGGGGTGTCTTAATACATAATGCCCTAAGGTCAACTAATCTGTGAGTCATTAGCTGATGAATTGGGTTGTGAATATAATTTAAGATTAAAATCATTTCTTAAAGAGGTCTGTAGAGATGTCTTAACAACTAATACCCTAAGGCCAATTGATTTGAGAGTCATTGGCCAAGGAATTTGGCCAAGGAATTAGGTTATAGATATTGTATATATTTTATTTAAAAATAAATATTGCCCAAGGGATGCTAATTCTTATAAAATAATAAGAATAAATTTTATTCTCTTTTTCAATGAAGCCCATAATTTATATGTCACTTTAAGCACAAAACTAGATTTATGAATTTCTTGTTTAAGGATTTTATAACTATACTTGAGAATTTTGATTAAGAGTTTACTTATTTAAAAATATAAAAAAGAAGTAAAATAATAAATATCTTCCAAATAAGTTTTTGTTTCAATTCATTGCCAAATGTTAACGCTTTGTATTGCTAAGGTACTAGTAATAAGCTGGTTGGGGAGTGTGATAAGTATATAAAAGTGCACATATATTAAGATTTAAATTCATCATTTTACACTTTAAAATATAACTAACTCTCTCTATTTATATATACTTCTAGTTTTTGGTGTAAAATCTATTCTGTTTATAATTTTTGTTTATCTTTTATTTTGATGCAGTAAATGTAAAAAAAGATAATAACTTTTCATCCAAGAGAGTTATTGAGGTGACTATTGATCCAATGAAAAGCTGACACATTGGATTATAACTTTCATATTTGGGCTAACCATCAATGTGGACTATAAGTTGGCATTTTTGAAGCCATTCAGCAAGCCCAATTGTTATTCCAATCTAACCCAACCATACTTTAGTATTGTGCTGATAACTTTTGATAAAAGTTTTAGATTTACCTAATATAAATGTCAACTGAAAGATGAGTCAATTATCTACAACTTTAATGTTTATCATAAAAGCTGAATAATTGATCTTTGAGGTCATCTATGATATTTTTTATGATAATTGAAACTTTTTAATTTTATTTGTCAAAGTTTTCAACTTAATTTATCAAAAATTACAACTGCCTACTTTGACATTTAGCTCTCATGTTTACTTGTAAATAAGAGGCCTATTTTGAGTTTTAAAAAGATAGATATATAGATAATAATGAATCTATAATACATTTTTGAATTTCATTCTCTTATCTCTATATATCTCTATATCTTTCTAAACTCCTAGCTAAGGTTAGGAGATTGACATTAATAAATTAATGGCACATTTTCTTGATCATTCCATTAAGCATCTTTTTAATTAATTGAAAGTTCATTTATGAAATATATTTTAATATGTTTAAACTCTTTAATTCTTTGTAGACATTTGGCACATTGAATGCTTGGAACCATATTCTTTGATTTATTGTACACTTATGACACAAATAATATTTTGAGTATTTTTTATGTCATAAATATTTTTTTAAATATTTTTATCAATTTCATAGAAAGACATATTTTTATTACTTATTTTATAGAAAAGATATACTTTTTGAGTTTAAAATTATTCTTATCTTCTAATTGAGTTACCTCTTTAGTTAATCTTAATTAAGTTATAAAAAGGATCGAGATTACTTAACCACAATTCAAATATGTCAATTTCCAAAGCCTTAGTATTTAATTTATATTTAATTTCTACTTGGTGATTTTTATTTTAAAATTTATCCATCATTTATTTTACCTTTGCTATTGGATATTAGTTGAACATAAACAAATTGAACTATTAGAAAAACACTCGTAGTAGATATGATACTTGGACTCACCAAACTATACTATGACAATACTATCTACACTTGGGTACAATAATTAAATTGAGATCATAGATAACCTTGTAGGTGGTGATGGATTGCTTGGTAATTACATACCACTTTCTTTGAATCATTAATCCTTGTCTAAGGCCTTTCAATAATAGAGGATGGCAGAATACTCCTAGAATGATAACTTATTCATTATACCTCCTCATAAAACCCTTTAAGTTTTCATTTTGCCCCTAGCGAATTAGCAAGAGAGAGCTTGCATTTCAGGTGCAGTCTGAATGGTGCCCCAATACTCCTCAAGGAAGATTTGGCTTAGTTGCTCGAAGTTTTTAATGGTTCCTGAAGCCATACTCCTAAACCATCTCCGGGCTTGCCTCTCTAAAATCAATGGAAAGAGTTGGCACATTTTCTGCTCTAAAAGGTCTTGAATCAATATCATTTATTTAAAATAATTGAGATGCAATGTTAGGTCACCCTTGTCAGTGTAGAGGCAATTTAGGGCATTTTGAATTTTTACGGAAGCATAAACTCCAAAACCTCTCTTGAGAAAGTTGATTCAATATATCTTTTCGAACATAAGTCATGCCCAAAATTCAGGATGGGATCCACTTTTTTCTTCAACCCTATTTTGTCGATTATATGTCTCAAGTAGGCTTCAAAGGCCTTTTAATTAATTTTCTAAGTCAGTGCGTGTTAGGTTATATGATCATGGGATCACTACTTGTCGAGTTACAACCTTAGGTTGATCATAGTTTACCTATGCCCTGCCTCATGTGTGGGTTGATAACTGGGTTACACAAGGTGTTTGATGGTATCAACTTCAAGGGATTGTAAATTTAAAAAAGGGTGTCCGGATATTTCACCCTGGGCCCAACATACGACTTAATAAACTAGTCTTTTCCTTTGATACGTTGTGAGCATGGGCTTTCAACTAGAAGGACTGCCACAAAACGACTTGCATTTACCTTTCTTCTGCTGGACTAGATGCAACTTCCCTTGCCTTGTAATGTGACTGCTTTACATGACCTGTCTCTACCGTACCTTCTATGAAGCAATCTTTGTAACTTTGTTGCTTCTCTCTCTAACTCCCTATTTCTTTGTCTAAGATTTTTCATTATCGATTCTCTTTCAAGTACTTGCTTTGTTATTCTTCCAGCTCACCAACTAGCTAGAGAGATTCTTACAGTCGCTCTACCCCTAAAAGGCCAACTACATTGGTTTGTTGGATAAGTCAGTCCCTTGGATTGGATTTACAATGGTGATAAGGTTCTCCTCCCTCTCTATCAAAGGTCTTCGAGAATAGTAGTTCCAACTATTACTAGCCATGTTTAACTAGTTAAGTGTTTAGATAGAGTGTTTCGATGAGTCAACCAAGAGCTTTTTGTATGATTCTCATAAATGGTGCCAACAATTAATGCCTAAAATTTCTCAGATGAACATAAGAACCAAATAGATTTTAACTCCTCTTGGCTATTGTTAAGGCTGACAAAATTCATCTTAGATCGGTAAAACCTTTGTAATAATCACTTTCTTGCTGCCCGTAAACACAAAAGGAAACTAGGAGTAATGCCAACTTCCTGGTGTATAAACTTTGATACTTAAGTTAAACAGGAGATTTAAAACAACAACAACAAATATGTAGCTATAAAGAGAGAAAATGTATAAATATCAATGCGAGATAAGTGTATTGACGGCTGGTGTGTTAACCCCTTACATAGTGGAGAGGTATTAATATTTATAGTAGTTGGTGGTGCGTCCCCTCAAACCTTTAGACGTATAGTCATTAGAAAATAGGGTATTGGCTTTTGTCAAAAAGATAATATATTGGCACGAAATAATGAGTCACTACACTAGGATTGTAGGTTTAAGATGACATAATAATTATCTAGGCTGTGGCTTGTTAAAAATTAAATTTAAAATGTGATGTGATAATATTACAGTGATCTCGAGTCTCACATGTGACCTCTTTTTGCTGTCTTTATTTTTAAGTTAGAATCTAAATAGGGTTGATACCATTATTTTCAACATGAGACTTGTTCTAATGAGGGTAAAGATGACTTCTATTGGTTGTATAAAAGTCAACTCCACACCTCAAATACTAGGAGTAATTGTATGGTTGATGAAGAAACGACCAGAGAGATAACCTCGGTTCTTACCCCATCAATTAAATTTGGTGTATCATTGGGTATTAAGTTGTAAAATTTGAAATTCACTCACATTGAATTTAAATTATAAGATTTCTATTAAAAATTCACAAGAATCCTATATTCACAAAATAGTATAATAGTATATTATTAAATAAAAATTATTTTGAACTTAATTTAATAAATAAATTTAAAAATTTTATAATTCAATTTGGTTTACTCCCTTTTTTCTAAAAAAAAAGGAGAATATCTGGAATTTATCCCTCTATTTACTGTTGGAGCATAAATTGACTTTATTAGATAAAGCTAGTAAAATAATCATTCAACGGAGACTTTGTGATTTTGTGATTTGTGAAAACGCAGTCATGATAAAATCATAATTTGTGGCTTGAAAATTTCCCCTTCATCAAAAGAATTACATCTATATATCAATAATTAATTACTGAAATCTTATCATAAACTCTCACCCTACATTTGTCATGCTATATTTTATTTAGATTGTGATGTTTCCATTGTATTTTGATAGAAATATAATATATATATATATTAATTTTTAATAGAATTTACATATATTTATAGTAATATTTAATACCTCAAAATTTTTATTTTAATGTGGCTTATAAAATCACCACATCCCGTATTGAGCTGCACCTTAACCATCAGAAATCAAATAAAATTCTATCTTATACAATATTAAATTATTGATTTACGTTATTTTCATGATCAACAATATCTTTGAGAATAAAACTTTCGAGTGCGAAAATACAACACCAAAGCCAAAATTGTACCCAAAAAACATAAACAACCCCATAAAATGAAAGTGTTTCTGTAGCAATCCATCCCTTTGCACATCCCATTTTCATTGTGGTCTTGTTTTCTGTAAACAAGGGCTGCAAAATAACCAAATAAAAAGGACCCAATTGGGATATTTACAACCAAAATGTTCTGGTTTACGCCAAAATTCTTAGCCCCAAATAGCTCGGTTGTCAAGGATACTGAAATTGTAATAATTGCACCAGTGCATACACCTATTATAGCAGTGCCGATGTAGAGAGCAACGTTGGTTTCATTTAGAAGTAACATGAAAGCTCCTGCCATTGGGGCCATTAATGCTGATACTGATGCTGGTCGTGATATCATATAGTTACTCCTGAAAAAAAGCAAAAAAAAAAAATGTTCATATTTTTTGGACTCCTATGTATATTTATGGGTTAATGATTTTTTCCCCTGTTTTTTAAGTTAATTATACTCCAATATATTCTTTATAACACTTTCTTTTAATCATAAATTTAATCAAACAAAATTCCTTATCATAAGAGTCGTATTGAATACTAGAAAAGGTAGGGGGACATAAAAATATTTAGTCATAAAGTAAGAAAAATCAATCATTTATCCGTATATTTATATTAAAATAAAGGTGGTTTCTGAAAGTCAAATAATGTATACATAAATATAAACCAAAGTATTAAAATTATATTTGAAGTTGAAATGTTGTACAGGTTTTCAAAAAGCAACAATAGAATGTGGGATATAAAAAAACAAGTGGCTCTTATTAAAAGTTATTATGATTTAAAAATTGAGTAGGGATAATCTTCTTGTAACATAAAGTATGCAACATCAAATATGTAAAAAGATTAAAAAAAAAGAGTTAATTACCTTGAGAAGACGTAGTCCAATAGAGATGGGATGAGACGACCAAAGAAACCAAATGAAGAGGACAACGAAACTAGAGAAGATGTCGTGGAATTACCACGAGACTCTGTTATTTGTCCCAAATTGTTCATAAACACTAAACCAAGAGTTGGACCAAAAAAATAAACGAAAAAGAACAACCAAAATTCAACTCTTTGCAACATCAACTTCCATCCAATTTCATGTGAAGATTCTTCACTAATCTCACTAACAGATTCTTCAATCTCAATTACAGTTTCTTCACGAATCTCACTTATACCCTCTTTACGACTTTCACTTACTCCCTCATCCTCTTTCACTCCCTTCTCCGTTTTCACGACGTTACCATTCTCCTCTATGCTAGAGTTATTACGAATCCTTTTCTCATTTTCTTTCACCCCATTCTTCATTTTCTCGACGCTGGTATTCTCTTCAACGGTCAAATTATTATGTACCCTTTTCTCATCTTCTTTCTCCATTTTTTGGACGTCTTTGGTCGAATTATTATGAACCATTTTTTCATCTTCTTTGATCCCTTTCTCAATTTTCTCGACACTGGTTTTCTCCTCTATGCTAGAATGGTTATGAAACCTTTTTTCATCGTCTTTCACTCCTTTCTCCATTTTCTCGACGCTGGTAATATTCTCTTCCATGGTCGAATCATACACCCTTATTTCTCTAATTAACGACCTTATTCTTCCCAAACCTTTGTCTTTGCTTTTGTATGCTAATGGAATTACTAAAGGGGCTAATAGACATACAATCACACCAATCAAATTGCCAGCAGAGGGCAATCTTCTGGACAACGAGTTCAAGCTAGTAATAATGGCGTAGATTCCTGTAGCTAATGTTATTAGAAACATAACAATGAACCCACCCTTCATTCTTCCTGAATTTCCACCATTTTTAACTTCTCGAACTATTGGTGTTACTAGAACACAAGTTACTAAAGGAAAGATAGAGTTTAAAAGAAGATAGAGTTGAGCTCTTTTTGTGGGTGAACACTTTATAGTTTGGTCAACAACTGTATAAAATTTAGCACTTAATCCCGAATAACTGGTTGTGATTCCCACAGCAATTTGGCGGTTCAAAGGAAAGTTTCTGATGATTACAATATAACAAACAGTGTTGATCCAGCAAATGCTATGTCCTGATAACACTGTTAGTAAGAAGATGTGAGCATAAGAAAGAGAGGCTATTTGATGTGTTATCAAAAGATATTGGAAACCATAACCAATGAAACCAAGAAAGGAACCGATTATAAGAACTAGCCAAAGAGGTAAGTAAACTGTTGCAATGCCGGAAATCCAACCCAGGAGTTTTCCAGCATCGGAAGCAAAGGCAAGATTATTGAGCTGGAGTTGAGAAATGGAGAGAAGTTTCTTGAGGTGGGATGAGTAAGCAGGAAAATCAGAGTTTGTACCGTTTACAGATTGAAGCCATAATACACCCACCAAGCTTAGCCACTGAAAGGTAGGAGTACTGCTTGAAGGCATAGCTTAGCAGGCAAGAGGCTTGGAGTTGGAAATTGGTGGGTGTTTATGTAATAGGTTTTTCTGTGAATATAAAGAAATAGAGAGATATGGACGATGGAATCTGAAAATATTGGCCAAGAAATTATTCATTCATTTTTTTTAATATGAATTCTTTTGTGTGGACAAGATTAAGTGTTAAAATTGGCGGTTAAAAAACAAAAATATAATAAAAAAAAATTTTAGTCTTACACAAATATTTAATAATAATTAGTTCTTGAAAACTTGAGTGATATGCAAAAGGTTAATCATCTATGTTTTTTCGGCGCTCAACTTTGAAAGTAAATAAAGAATTTAAATTAGTTCTATTCACTTCTTTTACATTAAGTTATAAAAATATTTTTGACTTTACCTTACAGTTTATTTAGGAAATGTTTGTTTTATCATTGTGTAATAAAAAAACTATGCAACGAGGGGAGTTCCAAACTCAAACCACCATCATCATCAGCCTACATGCATAGGTGCTTTGGACGCACATTTTGAGTTCAATTCTAACTAATCACTCATGATTTAAGTAGGATACCTGAATAATGGTATACTCAACTAGTATCCTCAAAAATTAATAGGACGAAACCCGAATATTCCTTATTAAATTCTCTATACTATATATGCATATATCTTTTTTTTTCTTTGTTAACGACTCTATCATGTATATGCATAAATTTCTTTGTTTATATATATATATATATATTTGTTTCTTTGTTAACGCCTCTATCATTTATACATATATATCTTCTTTTTTTGTTAATGCCATGTTGTTAATACTTTGTATGCATTTTTTTATTTGTTTATTATTTCCTTTATATGCACATATCTTTTCTGCATATATTGTTTAAAACTGTCTTTATCAGTAGATTTCATTTGTTTAGAACTGCATGTATTGTCTTCATGTAGAACCCATCCTAAATTTTTTAGATTTATAAGTTACAAGAGTAAATGTATGATTAGGGTGTCAATTGAGACGTGAAGTGAATAAAAATAGGTTAGGGTTATTTTGATAATTTGAATATGATTACTGAATGAAAGCTTATAACTTCTAGGTTACCATGCCATAAACGGCGTTCGAATTGGATAAGTATTAAGAGAGTTATAGTTTTTTATGCTAAATGGGCAAAATCACGGTCCGATTTTTAAAGCAGCCCCCTATAGTAATCTTGTTTTCTGTATGTTTTAAGATCGGTAGGAGGCTTACAATGTGTAAATTCCAATGTCACAAATAACACTTAATTTGAATAAAGAATGATGGAGTTATGATATTTTTTATGAAAAATCAGATAAAAAATGATCGAAAATGGACAGAAATGAAAATCGATGATATGGAAGACTTCATAGGGGGGTTAAAAATCTCAATAATGAATTAGGGGTGAGAAACAAAGCCCTCTATGAAAACAGATAGCAAAACAGAGGTTAAGATGTGAAACAGGATGAAAAATGATAATTTTATCCCCGAATAGCAATTTTATGTCAAAAAGATACTTTCGCCCTTATATGATCTATAAAATGATAATTTCGTCCTTGATGTCTATAAATATACTATGAGTGTTCATTTTCTAAGGGAGAGGAGGAGGGAGAGAGAGAGAGAGAGAGAGAGAAAATAGAGAAAAAGAAAGTATTTCGATCATAACTTTGCAAACGTAAGTTGGATTGATGCATCGCTTATGTTGTTGGACTCGTGCAATGAGGGGAGTCAGATTTTGGTCATATAATACTAGAAAAGTTGTTTGAGTAATGCCCAGAGCTCCATTATAACTATGATAAAATCTTAGTTTTCTCTACAATTCAACATCAAAAATCGAAAACTTTACCTTGTAAAGGCTAGATAAAATTTTAGTGAATAGTTTCTCAATATGAAACCTATATTTTTCATGAATTTAAGTGAGTAATATGGATTAGATTCATACTTTGATTAATCTTAGTTATTTGGTTTGAATTTTTATTATAAATGATAACATTAACTTGCTGGTATGAATTTGTGATACTGGACATTTGTATTATGGGGTATATTAGGCTAAAAATTTAGAAAAGATTGGTTAGGAGCACTTGGCACGCTAAGTATTTGATGAAATATCTAAGTAGTTATAGATGTCAACATATTATGAATTCAATGATTAGGAATGTTGCCATGAATAATGCAATACATAATGAGATGAATGAATTATAGAACTTTACAATGAGATTTCTACAATGGGATAAAATATAAGAAGACATGGTGGCTGTATATCAAATTTTGATAAAATAACTAAATGATGGTTTTCTTTCTGCAGTCCACGGTCGCATGATACCTAGATAACCAGGCCATACCCAAAATCACATCAAAATCTAAAATCTCCAATAGGCTTAGTTTAGTATGATACACATAATTTTCAATTGAAAAGATATAAGATTCTATAAATTTAGAAACCAATATCACACTTCCTATATGAGTAGACACAACTAAAGATAAATCTAGGGTTCTAATCTCTATACCAAGACAGTAAGCAAAGTATGAAGAAATAAAGGAATGATTGGCTTCTGGGTCAATAGAACTTTGGCATTATAAGCCTCAATAAAAAAGATACTTATCATAACTATATTTGATACCTGAGCATCCTAAGGAGTTAATGTGAACACTCTAGCCTGGCCTCTACCGGTAGATGATTGGCCTCTTCTAATTGATTTGTGTCCTCTCTTACCTAATAGTTGACCTTGATAGCTTCAAGACATTTTTGATGATTATATGGCATATTGAATTTTCTATTTATAGTTTGTTTTTGATAATGCCAAAATAAATAACAAGTGACAAGTATGCATATATGTGATGATTCTTATTTTAATTGAATATATTTGTATTGATTTAAATTGTTAAATGAACAAATATAAAGTCACTTGCTCTTTTGGAGGGAGTATATGTCTTTGCAGGTGAGAAAAGTAAAGTCAAAGTATCAAGAAAGCTGACCAAGGCATCAACGTATCGATACGTTACTTAAACGTATCGACACAATTAAGTTAAAGTTCAAAAATCAAAGACTGAGTTCTGAAATCCTTCACCAAAATGTATCGACACCTTTGGTCTGCACTCAAACGTTTCGAAACCCTTCACAAACGTATCAATACCCTGAGCCTTGATCAAGCACCTTCATGATGGACTTCATTTCATTTACGTCAAATTATTTCGATACAATGCAAAACGTATCGACACCTTTAGGCTGAGCATCTTAAACATATCGATATCCTAAGATATGTATCGATATCCTTACGAAAATCAAGTCTGTAACGGCTAGTTCAGAGACATTCAATGTCGCCATTAACGAAGGTAAAAAGGACCATTATAAAGAAATTATTACAAATATAAAACATCAAGTTTTGAAGACAAAAAGACAATAAGCATTAAGAACAAACATCTGACCAAGAAAACATTCTTCTACAATATCCTTTATTATTCTCTCATATTCATTATCTGTATTTAATTTCTAGTGAGAGAAATTATTCATATTGTACATTTACTCTATAAGAGAGTTGTTGAAAATTAATTCTTGTGAATTAATTGTGGGTTTCTCTTCACCTGTGATAAGAAGAATCATTATATTGGGTTACACTTCACCCGTTCAAAAGAAAGTCATCTTGTGAGTTTGCCCTTCATCCGTGAAAGAAAGAGTTGTTTTGGGTTCCAATTGACTCGTTCAAATAAGTTGTAGTGATCTTTGGTGTGAAAGGATTCAATCAAGAAGAATGGACGTAGACATTCTGTCAAACCACTATAAAAACCAAGTGTCTCATTTCTGTGTTTGATTTTTCTTCTCAACATTCATTGCATTAGCATTAATTTTTATTCCAAAATTTTTAATCTCCAATTCACCCCTTCTGGGAGCTTGCCAACTGGGACTTTAATCGATAACTTTAGGTGAATTACACGGTGTTTTAAAAGGATATTTTTGTCTTTTCACAACCGCTATATATGCAGATGATGGGATCATCTTCCCCATTTTGTTTTCTCCTTTCTCCATCATCTGAAACACTTCTCTCTTTGTATCAAAGATAGAACTCAACCATTCCTCCACCAAATTCTACTATTTTACTTCCTATGAACTCAAAAACAACACCAGGACTCAGAAATCTCCTTTGATCGGAGTTCTAACGATCGATTCGAGTGAAATCGCGAAAGAAGGGTTACGATAAACAGTAGCTAGAAAGAGAGAATCAAGCTAAAAAAGGGCTCCAAGTTTACCTACCAGTTTGGGTAAGCTTATCCCTTGCCTCATCTCTCTTTTGTGAGCTATCATTTCATGTACATCTAGAATTAGATAGCTCATATAATGTTTATAAAACCCTAAGATTTAAGGATTTTCTAGTTTATCATCGTATCGATAAATTAGAGAACTTTAACTTATATTGGCGTTGAAATTGATGAGAAAAACGAGTAAATAGAGCGGGGTTATGTATGGATAATATGTTAGAGAGAGAAATAGAGGGTAAAGAGAGAGAGAGAGAGTACAAGAGTAGCATGATCATACATTATATTATGCACGTACATTATGACAGATCATGATTCTGTGTTTGTATGTGTATCCAAGCACGATAATCGAGATAAAATGATCTCCACCGTAAGAGGATATTCCGATGGTGGTTTTTCTCTCCAGTACGATGAGTGGACACATTTCTTTCCCTTTGTCTCGTTTTAAGTTATTTTTAAATAACTATAATGTTAAAGATGATAGCATATGAATATGTATATGTATAACTAAAATAAGAAGACATTAGATGTATGTTGTGTGGTGGTCGTGTTAGCCTCTTGCTTGTGATAGCATTAGGATTATTGAGAATCCTTGATTACCATGAATGCGAGGCCAGAGGCCTATTGTGCTTATGCTTGATGATATTATGATATTGTGATTGTGAGGTCGAAGGCCAATTATATATATTTGTGAATGTGGCATAGTTAAGTGTATATAATAGCTAGGGTGTCATACTTGTTGATTTGACCTTATGAGCCAACATGTCTTGTTTTACTATTTTGGCTTTGTGAGCAACAAATGATGTTTTTGGCCTTGTGAACCATCAGTTATTTGATTTGCCCTGATAGGCCATTGATAATGATTTATGATTTTGTGTGCCATGTCATTGATTATATATATGGGTGAGGATTGACTATACAGCTCATTTGGAGTGGGTGGAATTCGACAAACCCCAGAATGTGGATTGGTCATATAGTCCAAGGTAGGATGGGTGGAATCTGCATGTCCAAGCTAAAGTATTCTAGCCTTAGACTGATATGATAGTATCCTAATCAGGGTTGCGGATTATCCATATAACTTAGACAAAATGGATGGGATCCTATAAATCGAGAGATATTATATATGGGTACACATCCCTAACCAGGGTTACGAATTAGCCATACAGTTCAGAGGGAGTGGATGAGATCCTATAAACTGAGGGGCTATACATATTCGATATTATATTGATTTCTAGACATGTATATAATGTCATATTTCACTATGATTGATTTGATGATTACGAGGATTTTTCATAATCAGTGTATGGGCCTCTGATTTCTGTTTTTGTTTATTTGTTTACTCACCGAGTATTTTCTCAAATACTCACCCCTCACTTTCCCATTTTAGGTTAGTGTAGTCGGACTCAGCATAGTATAGCTGAAGTCTGATTCACTAAAGCTTTTCAGGTACTTGGCTCAAGTTTTTATATTATAGTCCACTGTACGAAAAACTATTTGTAATAAAGTGATTTTATGTATTTGGCTTGGCTAGAAATAACTTGTATTGTATTTTAAGAAAATACAAATGTTGATACATGTATGTATGATCTAAAATCTTCTATATTATATTATTTTATCTTATTTTTAAAAATGAGTTTGAAAACAGGTACTAATGTCTTGTGGGTCCTAGGGGTGCATTCTAAGTGATAGATATATTTATGGGATTTACAATAATTGTCACGTGGCCGACTAAGGTCGGGGCGTGATAAGATGGATATGAGATACAATAATAAATGGCTTTAATATAAGTAGGAGATTGTTAACATATGTCCTAAAAACCATTCGTGTTATTAGTTTTAAGGCTTGTTAATCTTGTAATATTTTATAATAAATGTAAA
>JAVXUL010122978.1:0-16620 GCA_035590515.1 Trichilia minutiflora | reverse complement strand
ATGATTCGGAGCACTCTTGCTCCATATTACCGAGCTTATTCGCTCGATGCCGAGCTTACACGCTCCATGATTTCGAGTTCTCTTGGCTCGATGCCGAGCTTTCGCTCTCTATGATTCGGAGCTCTCTCGCTCCCTATTCCGAGCTTATTCGCTCGATGTTGATTTTATGCAATCAATGATTCGGAGTTCTCTCGCTCCATATTCGAAGGTTATTCGCTTGTGGCCGAGCTTTTGGTATCGATGATTCGGAGCTCCCTCGCTCCATATTCTGAGCTTATTTGCTTGATGCCGAGCTTATGCGCTCAATGATTCGGAGCTCTCTTGGCTTGATACCAAGCGCATGCGTTCAATGATTCATAGCTCTCTCACTCCATATTCCAAGCTTATTCGCTCGATGTCAAGCTTGCTCGCTCAATGATTCAGAGCCCTCTCGCTCCATGGTACCGAGGTTATTCGTTCGATGCCGAGCTTACACACTCAATGATTTCGAGCTCTCTTGGCTTGATGCCGAGCTTTCAATCTTGATGATTCGGAGCTCTCCCGCTCCATATTCTGAGCTTATTCGCTCAATGCCGATCTTCCATCCTCGATGATTCAGAGCACTCTCGCTCCATATTACCGAGCTTATTCGCTCGATGCCGAGCTTACACACTCCATGATTTCGAGCATTCTTGGCTCGATGCTGAGCTTTCGCTCTCGATGATTCGGAGCTCTCTCGCTCCATATTCCGAGTTTATTCGCTCGATGCTAAGCTTGCTTGCTCGATGATTTGGAGCACTCTCGCTCCATGGTACCAAGGTTATTCGCTCGATGCCGAGCTTACACACAATGATTTCGACCTCTCTTGGCTCGATGTCGAGCCTTCAATCTTGATGATTCGGGGCTCTCCCGCTCCATATTTTATGCTTATTCGCTCAATGCCGATCTTCCATCCTCAATGATTCGGAGCCCTCTCGCTTCCTAGTACCGAGGTTATTTGCTCGATGCCGAGCTTACACACTCCATGATTTTGATCTCTCTTGGCTCGATGCCGCGCTTTCAATCTCGATGACTCGGAGCTCTCCCAATCCATATTCTGAAATTTTTCACTCAATGCCGATCTTCCGTCCTCGATGATTCGGAGCACTCTCGATCCATATTACCAACCTTATTCGCTCAATGCCAAGCTTACACGCTCCATGGTTCCGAGCTCTTTTGGCTCGATGACGAGCTTTCGCTCATGATGATTTGGAGCTCTCTTGCTCCATATTCCAAGGTTATTCGGTTGTGGCCGAGCTTTTACTATCGATGATTCGGAGCTCCCTCGCTCCATATTCTAATCTCCTTCGCTCGATGCCGAGCTTATGCGCTCAATGATTCGGAGCCCTCTTGGCTTGATGCGGAGCTCATGCGCTCCATGATTCGGAGCTCTCTCGCTTCATATTCCGAGCTAATTTGCTCGATGCTAAGCTTGCTCGCTCGATGATTCAGAGCCCTCTCGCTCCATATTACTGAGGTTATTCGCTCGATGCCGAGCTTACACACTCCATGATTTTGAGCTCTCTTGGATCGATGCCAAGCTTTCCATCTCGATGATTTGGAGCTCTCCCGCTCCATATTCTGAGCTTATTAAATTAATGCCGATCTTCCGTCCTCGATGATTCGGAGCACTCTCGCTCCATATTACTGAGCTTACACGCTCCATGATTTTGAGCTATCTTGGCTCGATGCCGAGCTTTCGCTCTCGATGATTCGGAGCTCTTTCGCTCCATATTCCAAGGTTATTCGCTTGTGGCCGAGCTTTTGCTATCGATGATTCAGAGCTCCCTCACTCAATATTCTGAGCTCATTCACTCTATTCCAAGCTTATGCGCTCAATGATTCAGAGCTCTCTTGGCTTGATGCCGAGGTCACGCGCTCAATGATTTGGAGCACTCTCACTCCATATTCCGAGCTTATTCGCTCGATGCTAAGCTTGCTTGCTCGATGATTTGGAGCCCTCTCGCTCCATATTACCGAGGTTATTCGGTCGATGCCGAGCTTACACACTCCACGATTTCGAGCTCTCTGAGCTCGATGCCGAGCTTTCAATCTCGATGATTTGGAGCTCTCCGACTCCATGTTCTGAGCTTATTCGCTCAATGCCGATCTTCCGTCCTAGATGATTCGGAGCACTCTCGCTCCATATTGCCAAGCTTATTCGCTCGATGCCGAGCTTACAAGCTCCATGATTTCGAGCTTTCTTGGCTTGATGCCGAGCTTTCGCTCTCGATGATTCAGAGCTCTCTCGCTCCATATTCCGAGCTTATTCGCTCGATGCCGATCTTATGCAATCGATGATTCGGAGAACTCTCGCTCCATATTCCAAGGTTATTCGCTCCGGGCCGAGCTTGGTCGCTCGATGATTCGGAGCTCTCTCGCTCCGTATTCTAAGCTAATTCGCTCGATGCCGAGCTTACGCGCTCAATAATTCAGAGCTCTCTTGGCTTGATGCCGAGCTTACGCGCTCAATGATTAGGAGCTCTCTTGCTCCATATTCCTAGCTTATTCACTCCATGCCGAGCTTGTGCGCTCGATGATTTGGAGCTCTCTTGCTCCATATTACCGAGCTTACATACTTCATCTTTTCAAGCTCTCTTGGCTCGATGCCGAGCTTTCGCTCTCGATGATTCGGAGCTCTCTCGCTCCATATTCTGAGCTTATTCGCTCGATGCCGATCTTATGCAATCAATGATTTGGAGCTCTCTCACTCCATATTCCAAGGTTATTCGCTCGTTGCCGAGCTTTTACAATCGATGATTCGGAGCTCTCTCGTTCCATATTTCGAGGTCATTCGCTCGATGCCGAGCTTATGTGCTCAATGATTCTGAGCTCTCTTGGCTCGGTGCCGAGCTCGTGCGCTCAATGATTCGGAGCTGTCTCGCTCCACATTCTGAGTTTATTCGCTCGATACCGAGCTTGTACGCTCAATGATTCATAGCTCTCTCGCTCCATATTACCGAGCTTATTCGCTGGATGCCGAGCTTATGCACTCGATGATATTGAGCTATCTTGGCTCGATGCCAAGCTTATGCGCTCGATGGTTCGGAGCTCTCTCGCTCCATATTACTGAGCTTATTCACTCGATGATTCGAAGCTATCTTGCTCCGTATTCGGAGCTTATTTGCTTCATGCTTAGCTTATGCGCTCGATGATTCGAAGCTCTCTCTCTATATATTACCGAGCTTATTTGCTTGATGTCAAGCTTATGCGCTCGATGATTCTGACCTCTCTTCGCTCGATATCGAGCTTATACGCTCAATGATTCGGAGCTCTCTCGCTCCATATTACTGAGCTTATTCTCTCGATTCTGAGCTTACGCACTCGAAGATTTCAAGCTCTATGACTCGAGACCGAGCTTACGAGCTCGATGATTCAGAGCTCTCACGCTCCATAGTACAGAGCTTCTTCGTTCAATGCTGAGCTTACGCGCTCGATGATTTCTAGCTCTCTTGGCTTGATGCCGAGCTTACGCGCTCAATGATTCAGAGCTCTCTCGCTCCATAATACCGAGCTTATTCGCTAAATTCCGAGCTTACACGCTCAATGATTCTGAGCTCTCTTGGCTCGATGCCAAGCTTACGTGCTCGATGGTTCGGAGCTCTCTCGCTCCACAATACCGATCTTATTCGCTCAATGCCGAGCTTATACGCTCAATGATTTTGAGCTCTCTTGGCTCGATGCCGAGCTCATGTGCTCGATGATTCAAGGCTCTCTCGCTCTATATTATCGAGCTTATTCGCTCGATACTGAGCTTATGCTCTTGATGATTCCGAGCTCTCTTGGCTTGATTCCGAGCTTATGCGCTCAATGATTCATAGCTCTCTCGCTCTATATTCCGAGCTTATTCCCTCAACGTCAACATTAAGCGCTCGATGATTCGGAGCTCTCTCGCTCCATATTCCGAGCTTATTCACTTGACACTGAGCTTATGCGCTCAATGATTCATAGCTATCTCGCTTCATATTTCGAGCTTATTCCCTCGATACCGAGCTTATGCGCTCAATGATTCGGAGCTCTCTCGCTCCATATTCCGAGCTTATTCACTTGACACTGAGCTTATGCGCTCGATCATTCGGAGCTCTCTCACTCCATATTCCAAGCTTATTCGCTCGATGCCGAGCTTGCGCACTCGATGATTCGGAGCTCTCTCGCTCCATGTTACCGAGCTTATTCGCTATATGCCTAACTTATGTGCTCGATGATTCCGAGTTCTCATGGGTCGATGCCGAGCTTATGCACTCAATGATTCGGAGCTCTCTCGCTCCATATTACTGATCTTATTCGGTCGATGCAAAACTTACGCGATTGATGATTTCAAGCTCTCTTGGGTTGATGCTGAACTTACGGACTCGATGATGCTCCCTTGTTCCATATTACCGTGCTTATTCACTGGATGCTGAGCTTACGCACTCGATGATTCGGAGCACTCTCGTTCCATATTACCGAGCTTAGGCGCTCGATAATTTTGAGCTCTCTTGGCTTGATGCTGAGCTTACGCGCTCGATGATTCTAAGCTCTCTTGGCTCGATGTCGAGCTTATGCGCTCGATGATTCTGAGCTCTCTTGGCTCAATGCCAAACTTACGTGCTCAATGATTCCGAGCTCTCTCGCTCTATATTATCGAGCTTATTCGATTGATGCTGAGCTTATGCGCTCGATGATTCGGAGCACTCTAGCTCCATATTCCGAGCTCATTCGCTCGATGTTGAGCTTACTCACTCGATGATTCGGAGCTCTCTCGCTCCATATTACCGTGCTTATTCGATCGATGCTAAGCTTATGCGCTCGATGATTTTGTGCTCTGTTGGCTTGATGCTGAGCTTACGCACTCGATGATTCGGAGCTCTCTTGCTCCATACTATCGAGTTTACGTGCTCGATGATTCCGAGCTCTCTCCCTCTATATTACCGAGCTTATTTGATCGATGTTGAGCTTACATGCTCGATGATTCGGAGCTCTCTCGGCTCGATGCCGAGCTTACACGCTCGATGATTCGGAGCTCTCTTGCCTCAATGCCAAGCTTACGTGCTCAAAAATTCCGAGCTATCTCCCTCTATATTACCGAGCTTATTTGATCGATGCCGAGCTTACACGCTTGATGATTCAGAGCTCTCTCGGCTCGATGCTGAGCTTACGCACTCGATGATTCGGAGCACTCTTGCCTCAATGCCAAGATTACGCGCTCGATAATTTGGTGCTTTATCGCTCAATATGAATGAACTTATTCGCTCGATGCCAAGCTTATGCACTCAATGATTTCGAGATCTCTTGGCTTGATGCTGAGCTTACACACTCGATGATTCAGAGCTCTCACGCTCCATATTTTCGAGCTTATTTGCTCGATGCCGAGCTTACGGACTCGATGATTCTGAGCTCTCTTGGCTCAATGCCGAGTTTACGCACTCAATGATTTGGAGCTCTCTCGCTCCATATTTCGAGCTTATTCACTCGACGTCGAGCTTATGCGCTCGATGATTTGGGGCTCTCTCGCTCCATATTCTGAGCTTATTCGCTCAATGCTGAGCTTACATGCTCAATGATTCTGAGCTCTCTTGGCTCGATGCCGAGCTTACGCACTTGATGATTCGCAGCTCTCGCGCTCTATATTACCGAGCTTATTTGCTCGATGTCGATCTTATGCACTCAATTATTCCAAGCTCTCTTGGCTTGATGCCGAACTTATGTGCTCGATGATTCGGAACTCTCTCATTCTATATTATTGAGCATATTCCCTTGATGATTCCGAGGTCTCTTGGCTCGATGCCGAGCATACGCACTCGATGATTCGGAGCACTCTCACTCCATACTACCGAGCTTATTTGGTCGATGTCGAGCTTACCCGCTCGATGATTCGGAGCTCTCTCGCTCCATAATACCGAGCTTATTTGCTCAATACTGAGCTCACACCCTCGATGATTCGGGGCTCTCTTGCTCCATATTACCGAGCTTATTCGCTCAATGATGAGCCTACGTGCTCAATGATTCCGAGCTGTCTTGGCTTGATTCCAAGCTTATGCACTCAATGATTCGTAGCTCTCTCGCTCCATATTCTGAGCTTATTCCCACGACTCTGAGCTTATGCGCTCGATGATTCGGAGCTCTCTCGCTCCATATTCCGAGCTTATTTACTCGATGCCCAGCTTGCGTGCTCTATGATTCGGAGCTTCCCACTCCATATTATCGAGCTTATTCGCTCGATGCTAAGCTTACACACTCGATGCTTCCAAGCTCTCTTGGCTTGATTCTGAGCTTACACGCTCAATGATTCGTAGCTCTCTCACTCCCTATTCTGAGCTTATTCCCACGACGCTGAGCTTATGCACTCGATGATTCGGAGCTCTCTCGCTCCATATTACGAGCTTATTCACTCGACACTAAGCTTATGCGCTCGATCATTCGGAGCTCTCTCGCTCCATATTCCAAGCTTATTCACTCGATGCCAAGCTTGCACGCTCGATAATTTGGAGCTCTCTCACTCCATATTATCGAGCTTAATCGCTCGATGATTCTGTTCTCTCTTGGCTCGATGCCGATCTTACACGCTCAATGATTCAAAGCTCTCTCTCTCCATATTACCGAGCTTATTTGCTCGATGTCGAGCTTACGCGCTCAATGATTCTGAGCTCTCTTGGCTTGATGCCGAGCTAATGCGCTCGATGATTCGGAGCTCTCTCCCTCCATATTCTGAGCTTATTCACTCGATGCCGAACTTACGAGCCCGATGATTCCGAGCTCTCTTGGCTCTATGCGGAGCTTATGCGCTCAATGCCGAGCTTATGCACTCGATGATTCGGAGCTCTCCCGCTCTCTTGGCTCGATGTCAAGCTTACGCACTCGATGATTCAGAGCTCTCTCGTTCCATATTACCGAGCTTATTCGCTCGATGATGCCAAGGTCTCTTGGCTCGATGCCGAGCATATGCACTCAATGATTCGGAGCTCTCTCGCTCCATAATACCGAGCTTATTCGCTCAATACCAAGGTTACATGCTCGATGATTCCGAGCTCTCTTGGCTTGGTGCCGCGCTCACACGCTCGATGAGTCAGAGCTCTCTCGGTCTATATTACCGAGCTTATTTGCTCGATGTTGAGCTTACGTGCTCGATGATTCTGAGCTCTCTTGGCTCAAGGCCGAGTTTACGTGCTCAATGATTTGGAGCTCTCTTGCTTCATATTCCGAGCTTATTCAGTCGGAGCCAAGCTTATGCGCTCAAAGATTCGGAGCTCTCTCGCTCCATATTCTGAGCTTATTCGCTCAATGCCAAGCTTGAGCGCTCGATGGTTCGGAGCCCTCTCGCTCCATATTACCGAGCTTATGCGCTCCATGATTTAGCGCTCTCTTGGCTCGATGTTGAGCTTTCGCTCTCGATGATTTGGACCTCTCTTGCTCCATATTCTGAGCTTACTCGCTCGATGATTCGGAGCTCTCTTGGTTTGATGCTGAGCTCATGCGATCGATGATTCGGAGCTCTCTCGCTCCATATTCCGAGCTTACTCACTCTATGTCAAGCTTACGCGCTTGATGATTCGGAGCTCTCTTGGTTCGATGCTGAGCTTATGCGATCAATGATTCAGAGCTCTCTCGCTCTATATTACTAATCTTATTCGCTCGATGATGAGCTTATGCGCTCGAAGATTCCGAGATCTTTTGGCTAGATTCAGAGCATATGCGCTCAATGATTCATAGCTCTCTTGCTCCATATTCTGAGCTTATTCCTTTGATGCCGAGCTTATGCGCTTGATGATTCAAAGATCCCTCACTCTATATTCCGAGCTTATTCACTTGACACTGAGCTTATGCGCTCGATCATTCGGAGCTCTTCGCTCCATATTACCAATCTTATTTGCTCGATGCCGAGCTTACACGCTAGATGATTCCAAGCTCTCTCGGCTCGATGCCAAGCATACGCGCTCGATGATTCGAAGCTCTCTCACTCTATATTATTGAGCTTATTCGCTCGATGCTGAGCTTACGCGCTCAATGATTCCGAGCTCTCTTGGCTTCATTCCAAGCTTACGCTCTCAATGATTCATAGCTATCTCGCTCCACATTCCGAGCTTATTCCCTCGACGCCAAGCTTATGCGCCCGATGATTCGGAGCTCTCTCGCTCTATATTTTGAGCTTAGTCACTCGATACCAAGCTTATGCGCTCGATCATTCGGAGCTCTCTCACTCCCTATTCCGAGCTTATTCGCTCGATGCCGAGCTCACACGCTCGATGATTCGGAACTCTCTCGCTCTATATTACCGAACTTATTCGCTCGATGCTGAGCTTACGCGCTTGATGATTCTGAGCTCTTTTGGCTTGATTCTGAGTTTACGTGGTCAATGATTCGTAGCTCTGTCGCTCCATATTCTAAGCTTATTCCCTCGATGTCGAGCTTATGCGCTCGATGATTCGGGGCTCTCTCGCTCCATATTCTGAGCTTATTCGCTCGATGTCGAGCTTACGCACTCGATGATTTGGATCTATCTCATTCTATATTACCGAGCTTATTCACTCGATGATTCCGAGCTCTCTTGGGTCGACTCCTGACTACAGAGCTTATTTGCTCGATGCCGAGCTTATGTGCTCGATGCCGAGCTTATGTGCTCGATGATTCCGAGCTCTCTTAGCTCAATGCCGAGATAATGTGCTCAATGATTCGGAGCTCTCTCGCTCCATATTCCGAGCTTATTCGCTCGATGCCGAGCTTGCATGCTTGATGATTTTGAGGTCTGTTGGCTCGATGCCGAGCTTACGCTCTCGATGATTCGGAGCTCTCCCGCACTATATTACCGAGCTTCTTCGGTGGATGTCGAGCTTTCTCTCTCGCTCATTTGAAGCTCTCTTACTCCATATTACCGAGCTTATTTGGTCGATGTCGATCTTATGCGCTTGATGATTCGGAGCTCTCCCGCTCCATATTCTGAGCTTATTTGCTCATTATTGAGTTTGCGCACTCAATGATTCGGAGCTCTCTCGCTCCATATTCCGAGCTCATTCACTCAAAGCCGAGCTTATGCGCTCAATGATTCGGAGCTCTCTTGGCTCAATGCCGAGCTTACGCGCTCGATGATTCAGAGCTCTCTCGCTCCATATTGCTGAGCTTACTCACTCAAGGCCGAGCTTAAGTGCTCGAGGATTACGAGCTCTCTTGGCTCGATAACGAGATGATGATGTCAATGATTCCGAGGTCTCTTGGCTCAATTCTGAGCTTACGCACTCAATGATTCGGAGCTCTCTTGCTCCATATTCTAAGCTTATTCGCTCGATGCCAAGTTTGCGAGCTCGATGATTCCGATCTCTCTTAGTTCGATGTCGAGTATACGCGCTCAATTATTCAAAGCTTCCTCACTCCATACTACCGAGCTTATTCGCTCGTTGCCGATCTTACGTTCTCGATGATTCCGAGCTCTCTATTTCCATACTACAGAGCTTATTCGCTCGTTGCCGATCTTACATGCTCGATGATTCGGAGCTCTCTATTTCCATACTACAGAGCTTATTCGTTCGATGCCGAGCTTACGCGCTCGATGATTCTGAGCTCTCTTGGCTCGATACCGAGTTGACGAGCTCAATGATTTGGAGTTCTCTCACTCCATATTCTCAAATTATTTGCTAGATGCCGAGCTTATAGGCTTGATTATTCCGAACTCTCTTGGCTCGATGCCGAGCTTACGTGCTTGATGATTCGGAGCTCTCTCGCTCCATATCACCGAGCTTATTTGCTCGATGTTGAGCTTACGCACTCGATGATTCCAAGCTCTCTTGGCTCGATGCCGAGTATACGCACTCGATGGTTCAGAGCTCTCTCACTCCATACTACCGAGCTTATTTGCTTGATGCCAATCTTACGTGCTCGATGATACGGAGATCTCTCGCTCCATAATATCGAGCTTATTCGCTCGAGGCCGAGCTTAAGTGCTCGATGATTTCGAGCTCTCTTGGCTTGGTGCCGAGCTTAAGCGTTCGATGATTTCGAGCTCTCTTGGCTCAATGCCAAGCTTACGCGCTCGATGAATTGGAGCTCTCCCACTTTATATTACCAAGTTTATTCGGTGGATGCCGAGCTTTCGCTCTCGATGATTCAGAGCTCTCCCGCTCCATATTTCGAGCTTATTCGGTCGATGCCGATCTTATACGCTCAATGATTTGGAGCTCTCTCGCTCCATATTCCGAGCTTATTCACTTGTTGCCGAGCTTGCGGGCTCGATGATTTGGAGCTCTCTCGCTCCATATTCCAAGCTTATTCGCTTGATGCCGAGCTTGCGGGCTCGATGATTTGGAGCTCTCTTGCTCCATATTCCGAGCTCATTCGCTTGATGCTGAGCTTATGCGCTCGATGATTTTGAGCTCTCTTGGCTCGATGCCGAGTTCAAGCGCTCAATGATTTGGAACTCTCTCGCTCCATAGTCCGAGCTTATTCGCTCAATGATTCCGAGCTCTCTTGGCTCGATGCCGAGCATACATGCTTGATGATTCAGAGCCCTCTCGCTCCATATTCCGAGCTTATTCACTTGTTGCCGATCTTACGTGCTCGATGATTCGGAGATCTCTTGTTCCATACTACAGAGTTTATTTGCTCAATGTCGAGCTTACGCGCTCGAGGATTCCGAGCTCTCTTGGCTCGATGCCGAGCTGATGAGGTCAATGATTCCAAGGTCTCTTGGCTCAATTCCGAGCTTACGCGCTCAATGATTCGGAGCTCTCTCGCTCCATATTCCAAGCTTATTCGCTCGATGCCAAGCTTGCGTGCTCGATGATTCCGAGCTCTCTTGGTTCGATGTCGAGTATACGCGCTCAATGATTCGAAGCTCCCTCACTCCATACTACCGAACTTATTCGCTCATTGCCGATCTTACGTGCTCGATGATTTAGAGCTCTCTATTTCCATACTACAGAGCTTATTCACTCGATGCCGAGCTTACTCGCTCGATGATTCTGAGCTCTCTTGGCTCGATGCCGAGCTGACGCACTCGATGATTCAGAGCTCTCTCGCTCCATATTCTGAGCTTATTCGCTTGTTGCCGAGCTTGTGGGCTCGATGGTTCGGAGCTCTCTCACTCCATATTCCGAGCTCATTCGCTCGATGCCGAGCTTATACGCTCGATGATTTCGAGCTCTCTTGGCTCGTTGCCGAGCTTATGCGCTCGATGATTCTAAGCTCTCTTGGCTCGATGCCGAGCTAACGCACTCGATGATTCGTAGCTCTCTCGCTCTATATTCTAAGCTTATTCGCTAGATGTCGAGCTTACGCGCTCGATCATTCCGAGCTCTCTTGGCTCGAGGCCGAGCTTACATGCTTGATGATTCCCATCTCTCTCGCTCCATATCACCGAGCTTATTTGCTCGATGCTGAGCTTACGCACTCGATGATTCCGAGCTCTCTTGGCTCGATGCCGAGTATACGCACTCGATGGTTTAGAGCTCTCTCGCTTGATACTACCGAGTTATTCACTCAATGCCAATCTTACGTGCTCGATGATTCGGAGCTCTCTCGCTCCATAATATCGAGATTATTCGCTCGAGACCGAGCTTAAGTGCTCTATGATTTCAACCTCTCTTGGCTCGATGCCGAGCTTAAGTGCTCGATGATTTCGAGCTCTCTTGGCTCAATGCCAAGCTTACGCGCTCGATGAATCGGAGCTCTCCCACTTTCTATTACCGACCTTATTAGGTGGATACTGAGCTTTCGCTCTCGATGATTCAAAGCTCTCCCGCTCCATATTTCTAGCTGATTTGCTCGATGCTGATCTTATATGCTCAATGATATGGAGCTCTCTCGCTCCATATTGCGAGCTTATTCGCTTGTTGCCGAGCTTGCGGGCTCGATGATTCGGAGCTCTCTCACTCCATATTCCGAGCTTATTCGCTCGATACTGAGCTTATGCACTCGATGATTTTGAGCACTCTTGGCTCGATGCCGAGTTCACGCGCTCAATGATTCAGAGCTCTCTCGCTCCATAGTCCGAGCTTACTCGCTCGATGATTCCGACTCTCTTGGCTCGATGCTGACTATACACGCTTGATGATTCGGAGCCCTCTCGCTCCATATTCCGAGCTTATTCGCTTGTTGCCGATCTTACGTACTCGATGATTCGGAGCTCTCTTGTTCCATACTACAGAGCTTATTCGCTCGATGTCGAGCTTACGTGCTTGATGATTTTGAGCTCTCTTGGCTAGATGCCGAGCTGACGCACTCAATGATTTGGAGCTCTCTCGCTCCATATTCTGAGCTTATTCCCTAGATGCCGACCTTACACGCTCGATCATTCCGAGCTCTCTTGGCTCAATGCCGAGCTTACGTGCTTGATAATTTGGAGCTCTCTCGCTCCATATGAACAAGCTTATTTGCTCGATGCCAAGCTTACGCACTCGATGATTCAGAGCTCTCTTGGCTCGATACCGAGTATATGCACTCAATGGTTCGGAGCTCCCTCGCTCCATACTACCGTGCTTATTCGCTCAATGCCAATATTACGTGCTCGATGATTCGGAGCTCTCTCGCTCTATAATATCGAGCTTATTAGCTCGAGGTCGAGCTTAAGTGCTCGACGATTTTGAGCTATCTTGGCTCTATGTCGAGCTTAAGCGATCGATGATTTCGAGCTCTCTTGGCTCGATGCCAAGCTTACACGCACGATGAATCAAAGCTCTCCAGCTCCATATTTCGAGCTTATTCGCTCGATGCCGATCTTATACGCTCAATGATTCGGAGCTCTCTCGCTCTATATTCCAAGCATATTCGCTTGTTTCCGAGCTTGCGGGCTCAATGACTTGGAGCTCTCTCACTCCATATTCCGAGCTGATTCGTTCGATGCTATTTTGAGCTCTCTTGGCTCGATGCCGAGTTCACGTACTCAATGATTGGGAGCTCTCTCGCTCCATAGTCCAAGCTTATTCGCTCGATGATTTCGAGCTCTCGTGGCTTGATGTTGAGCTTACGCGCTCGATGATTTGGAGCTCTCTCGCTCCATATTCCGAGCCTATTCTCTTTTTGCTGAGATTGCGGGCTCAATGATTCGGAGCTCTCTCACTCCATATTCCGAGCTCATTCGCTCGATGCCGAGCTTATGCGCTCGATGATTCCGAGCTCTCTTGGCTCAATGTCGATTTCACGTGATCAATGATTCGGAGTTCTCTCGCTCCATTGTCCGAGCTTATTCGCTCGATGATTTCGCGCTCTCTTGGCTCGATGCCGAGCATACATGCTCAATGATTCGGAGCTCTCTTGGCTCGATGCCGAGCATACACGCTCGATGATTTGAAGCTCTCTCGCTCCATATTCTGAGCTTATTCACTCGATGCCAAACTTACACGGTTGATGATTTGGAGCTCTCTCGCTCCATATTAATGAGCTTATGCGCTCGATGATTTCGAGCTCTCTTGGCTCGATGCCGAGCTTGCGCGTTCGATGATTCGGAGCTCTCTCACTCCATATTACCGAGCTTATTCGGTCGATGATTCAGAGCACTCACTTTATATTCCGAGCTTATTCAATCGATGCCGAGCTATGCGCTCCATCATTTTGAGCTCTCTTTGCTCGATACCGAGCATACGCGCTCGATGATTCAGAGCTCTCTCGGTCCATACTACCGAGCTTATTCGCTCGATGTTGAGCTTATGCACTCGATAATTTGGAGGTCTCTCGCTCTATAATACCGAGCTTATTCGGTCGATGCCATGCTTATGCACTCGATGATTCTGAGCTCTCTTGGCTTGATGTCGATCTTACGTGCTCAATGATTCGAAGCTCTCTTGGCTCGATGCCAAGCTTACGCGCTCGATGATTCAGAGCTCTCTCTCTCCATATTACCGAGCTTATTCGCTCGATGCCAAGTTTACATGCTCAGTGATTCTAATCCCGCTTGTGTTGATGTCGAGTTAACGGTCTCGATGATTCGGAGCTCTCTAGCTCCATATTCTGAGATTATTCGCTTTATGTTGAGTTTATCCGCTCGATGATTCCGAGCTCTCTTGGCTCAATGCCGAGCTTACAGCTCAATGATTCAGAGCTCTCTCGCTCTATATTCCGAGCTTATTCACTCGATGTCGAGCTTATGCGCTCGATGATTTGGAGCTCTCTCGCTCCATATTCCGAGCTCTCTCACTTTATATTCCGAGCTTATTCGACCGATACGGAGCTCATGCGCTCTATGATTTCGAGCTCTTTTGGCTCGATGCCGAGTTTGTGCGCCTGATGATTCGGAGCTCTCTCACTCCATATTAATGAGCTTACGAGCTCAATGATTCTGAGCTCTCTTGACTCAATGTTGAGCTTATGCACTCAATGATTCGGAGTTCTCTCGCTCCATATTCCGAGCTTATTCGCTCGATGCCTAACTTACATGCTCGATGATTCTGAGCTCTCTCGCTCTACATTACCACGCTTATTCAATCGATGCCAAGCTTACGCGGACATTGATTCCAAGCTCTATTGGCTCGATGCTGGGCTTACGCACTCGATGATTCGGAGCTCTCTCGCTCCATACTTCCGAGCTTATTTGCTCAATGCCAAGCTTGTGTGCTCGATGATTCCGAGCTCTCTTGGCTCGACGCCGGGAATACGCACTCTCGAAGATTCTGAGCTCTCTTGGCTCGATGTTGAGCACACGCGCTCGATAATTCGGAGCTCTCTCGCTCCATAATACAGAGCTTATTTACTCAATGCTGAGCTTACGTGCTCGATGATTCCGAGCTCTCTCGACTTGATGACAATCTTACGCGCTCGATGATTCCGAGCTCTCTTGACTTGATGACAATCTTACGCGCTCAATGCCAAGCTTATTTGCTCGATGCCGAGCTTACACGCTCAATGATTCCGAGTTCTCTTGGCTCGATACCGAGCTAACGTGCTCGATGATTCCGAGCTCTCTTGGCTCGATTTCGAGCTTATGTGCTCTATGATTTGGAGCTCTCTCGCTCCATATTCCGAGCTTATTCGCTCGATGCTGAGCTTACACGCTTGATGATTCGGAGCTCTCTCGCTCCATATTACAGAGCTTATGCGCTCGATGATTTCGAGCTCTCTTGGCTCAATGCCGAGCTTACGCGCTCGATTATTCAGAGCTCTCTCGCTCTATATTATTGAGCTTATTTGCTCGATGTCGAGCTTACATGCTCGATGATTCCGAGCTCTCTTGGTTCGATGTCAAGCTTATGCGCTCGATGATTCGGAGCTCTCTCACTCCGTATTACTGAGTTTATTTGCTCGATACCGAGCTTACACGCTCAATGATTCCGAGCTCTCTTGGCTCGATACCAAGCTAACGTGCTCAATGATTCCGAGCTCTCTTGGCTCGATTCTGAGCTATGTGCTCAATGATTTGGAGCTCTCTCGCTCCATCTTCCGAGCTTATTCGCTCGATGCTGAGCTTACGTGCTTGATGATTCAGAGCTCTTTTGCTCCATATTACAGATCTTATGCGCTCGATGATTTTGAGCTCTCTTGGCTCGATGTCGAACTTACGCGCTCGATTATGCAGAGGTCTCTCGCTCTATATTACCTAGCATATTCGATCGATGCCGAGCTTTCACTCTCGATGGTTTGGAGCTCTCTCGCTCCATATTTCAAGCTTATTTGGTCGATGCCGAGTTTTTGCTCTCGATAGTTTGGAACTCCCTCGCTCCATAGTATTGAGCTTATTTGCTCAAAGTCGAGCTTATGCGCTCGATGATTCCGAACTCTCTTGGCTCGATGCTGAGCTAACGTGCTCAATGATTCGGAGCTCTCTTGCTCTATATTCCGAGCTTATTCACTTGATGCCGAACTTATGCGCCCAATGATTCGGAGCTCTCTTGCTCCATATTCTGAGCTTATTCGATCGATGCCGAGCTTATGCGCTCAATGATTTTGAGATCTCTCACTCCATATTCTGAACTTATTCACTCGATGCCAATCTTATGTGATCGATGATTTGAAGCTCTCTCTCTCCATATTCCGAACTTATTCGCTCGTTGCCGAGCTTGCACGCTCGAGGATTTGGAGCTCTCTCGCTCCATATTCCGTGCTCATTCGCTCAATGCCGAGCTTATGCGCTCGATGTCGAGCTTACGTGCTCGATGATTTTGAGCTCTCTTGGCTCAATGCCGAGCTTATGCGCTCGATGATTTGGAGCTCTCTCACTCTATATTACCGAGCTTATTCACTCGATGCCGAGCTTACACGCTCGAAGAATTCAAGCTCCCTTGATTCAGAGCTCTTTCACTCCATACTACAGAGCTTATTCGCTCGATGCCGAGCTTATGCGCTCGATGATTATGAGCTTTCTTGGGTTGATGCGGAGCTTATAGGCTCGATAATTCGGAGCTCTCTCACTCCATATCCTAAGCTTATTCACTCGATGCCGAGATTATTCGATCGATGATTCGGAGTTATCTCGCTCCATATTATCAAGCTTATTCGCTCAATGCCGAGCTTACGCGCTCGATAATTCAGAGCTCTCTCGCTCCATACTACTGATCTCAATTAGATTATGTACCCAAGTATAGGTATTCTTGTTATAGTATAGTCTGGTGACTCCAAGTGTCGTATCCATAGGGAGTGTTTTTTCCAAGAGTCAAATTGGTTATGTTCGAGCCAATTCCAATAGCAAAGGTAGAAGAAGTGTTGGAT
>JAVXUL010122948.1:0-16623 GCA_035590515.1 Trichilia minutiflora | reverse complement strand
GTCCCACTATTTAATTTAAATCCTACACTCCCTAAATCAGAATCCAAAAGTTTCGTTGAAATTTTAATATTAGTGGAGAATTACTGTCTTATCAAAATTAATCAACCTCACGTAATAAAAATCTTAGAAAATTTGTCTCAATAAGTAAGATACTCTTTTTCTTTTACATCACATGTAAGGTTTGATTCATATTATTCAACCTAGCTTTGAATGCCTCACATAATAGAAATATTGGCACGTTAGGCTAGTTAAATCCGAACCATTGTGCTTTCTAAATATGTTATTCTCATCGCAACCTCACATAATAGAAATCTTTGTCAAGATAAAAATATGCATCAAAAAACCAGATAACTGAATTCAATTCCATAAACCCAGCCCCCCTTATATAATAAAAATCTTGAGATATCAAAATTAATGTCAAAGAATTCATTGTTATCCCACTAATGAGAGGTATGGATTTAATAATTTTATCTAAGGAGTCATTCTGCATGTTAATCATACACATATTAAAATATGCAAAATTTTAATTATGTGTTTTTTTCAAAAAAACATATTAATATTAAATAATTTAATATTTATATATATTTATCCATCAAATGAATAAATATTTTTCATATCACCAATATACATATATTTTTGTTATATACATATGTATACTTCTTGCTTGCTATATTTTGCATGTTAGTAATAATTCCTAATTGTTAACCCATGTATAACAGGTATACATGTAATTTGCTTGTGTGATTATTATTCTTATCATACATGAATTGATCGAGTAATATTTGAGTTGGTTTTTCTTATCCTATAAGAATTGTTTGTTTGTGTAATTTTATTAGGTAACTAGTCAAATTAAAAACCTTATCTTGTTTGAGGTTGCTTATTAGTTGAACAATGTTAACTATCAAACTTAAGTTAACTGATCACCGATCTAGTTACTTTATTATGTTGACATGATTAATATGACAAACCAATTTTATTAGCAACTATTACTAATATAATCTAACAAATATAATTTGTCTACAACCTTACCTAATGTTTTGTTTCTATCTATATATATTTCTACACGTATCTATATAGCTAAAACTACATTAACATGTAATAAAACACATACAAATAATGTGCAACATTTGCATACATATACATTAAATATATATATATATACAATTAATCAAATATATAAACAATTAACTATATATTATATATATATATATATATATATATATATATTTATACTTGCATTTAATCATATTAAATACAAAACAAAAATATTATGGTAATTTAATATGCATTAAAATAATTTAAATATATAAATTATGCAACCTATATTGCATTAACAAGCAAAACTAATATATTTACCATATGAATTTTATAAATTAATGTTTATTAATAATACTCAAACAAACACTTCATTATATTTAAAACGATACAAGCATATATATATTGGTAATCAACAACACCAGATATTGTATAAACAACAATTTCAACCACACTTCTTCAATAACAATAGAAAATCAAGCAATGTTCATTATGCCCAAATGAGTTCTAATGCCATAAAATTTTTCCCTATCAAGGGATTTAGTAAAGACGTCCGCTAATTGTTCATTGGTGTTGATATAATCAATGCAAACATCCCCTTTTTGCACGTGATCTCTAATGAAATAATGCCTTATTTCTATATGCTTTGTACGTGAATGATGTTTTGATCAGGTTTATGGCACTTGTATTCTCACACATGATTAAAATCTTGTCAATCTTGATGCCATAATTTGATAGTGATATTTGATCCAAACAGGTACAGCAATTTCCTACTAAAATATATTTAGCTTTTGTGATTGATAATGTAACTGTATTTTGCTTCTTACTGAACCATGAAACTAATGCATTTCTTAGGAAATAACATGTGCCACTAGTGGTCTTCCTATCTACCTTATATCCTCCATAGTTAGCATCTGAGTAGCCCTTGAGTTTAAATACACCATTCTTAGGATAAAATAATCTCAAGTTAGGAGTTTCTCTAAGATATCTAAAAAAAATTTTCATAGCTACCAGATGCGATTCTATAGGATTCGATTAAAATCTTACACATATATACACATTATAGAGAATGTTAGGCCTAGATACAATCAAATATAACATTGATCTTATCATGTCTCTATACAACCTATGGTCAACACTCTTGCCAAGATTATCTTTGTCCAGTGAGGTGAATAAACTCATTAGAAGATCAAATTTTTTAATGATTTCTTTCGTATATTTTGATTGAGAGATGTAAATTCCATCATTAGCCTATTTTATTTGTAAACCCTAAAAGAAATTTAACTCTTTCATCGAACTAATTTCAAATTCACTTCTCATAAGATTTAAAAATTAATTACACATAAAATCATGAGTACTTCTAAAGATGATGTCATCAACATAAATTTGTACAATCAAAATATCATCATCCTTGATTTTTATAAAAAGAGTTGTGTCAACACTCCCCTTACAAAGTTATTCTTTAGTAAAAATTCACAAAGACTTTCATATTGAGCTCTAGGAGCTTGTTTTAAGCCATAAAGTGCCTTAGTGAGTTTGTATACATGATTTGAAAACTTATGATGTTCAAAACCGAGAGGTTGCTTAACATAAACTTGTTCATTTAAAAATCCATTTTAAAAAACACTCTTGACATCCATTTGATAGAGTTGGAAGTTCCTGAAACAAGCATACGCTAAAAGAATTTGAAATTCTTCTAATCTAGCCACGAGAGCATAAGTTTCATCATAGTCTATCCTTTCCTCTTGACTATAACCTTGAGCAATAAGTCTAGCTTTATTTTCAATGATATTTTCATGTACATCTAACTTATTTCTATACACTCACTTAGTTTCTATGATAGGATAGTCATTAGGTTTTGGAACTAAGGTCTATACCTCATTTCTTAGAGTTGATTTAACTCCTCTTGCATTGCCATAATCCAATCTTCATCATCTAATGTAATTTATATGTTTATAGGCTCTATTTGATACACAAATACAAGGTTTTGAACTTTCTCAAGTTTTTAAGGTACTTTTCTCGATGATATCCTAGTTCTTATACTTAGAGAAAGATCTCTAATGATCAATTCTCTAGGATGATGTATTGCATACTTTCAAGCTCTTGAAAGTTTCCTATGAGACTCCTCTATATGATCCTTACTAGCCTTTTTATCTTTTCTTTTGGAGTTAACTTTCAACCTTAACTCATTCAACTTATCTACTACTTTAATCTCTATTGCCTTCTCTTTGACAATCATCCTAGCTAGCTCTGTATCAAACTCATCAAAAGTGATATGCGCAGATTCTTTAATTATATGAGTCCTCTTGTTGTATGCTTTGCTCATAGTAGAGTAACCTATGAATATATCAACATCTGACTTTGGCTCAAACTTTCCAAGGTTATCTTTGGTATTCAAGATATAGTATGTGCAACCAAAGACCCTAAAATACTTAATCTTTGGTTTCCTTTGATAAATGAGCTTATAAGGTATTTTCCTAAATAACTTTTTAATCAACACCCTATTAGAGATGTAATAGGTTATATTAATCACCTCAGCCCAGAAATATTATAGTAATTTATACTCATTGAGCATGGTTATACCCATCTCTTATAATGTTCTATTATTCCTCTCGGCTACTCCATTTTGTTAAGGTGTTTTAGGTGTAGAAAAGTTGTGAGTGAAACCATATTCATTGCAAAAATTCTCAAACTCTCGATTCACAAACTCTCCCCTTGATAACTTTTTATCTTCGCCAATTTATACCCAAGTTCATTTTGAGTTCTTCTAAAAAATCTTTTAAAGGTCTCAAATGCATCGTTTTTGTTTTCAAGGAATAATATCCAAGTAAAAATCGAGTAGTCATTTACTAAGACATAAGCATAAAATTTGCCTCCTAGAGATATAATTCCATTGGGTTCAAACAAATCTGCATGAATTAGCTCTAATGATTTTGATGATGATACTACATTCTTTGGTTTAAAAGAGCTTTTTACTTGTTTATCCATTTGACATGGTCCATATGTCTTATTCTTTGTAAACTTGAGGTTGGGTAGGTTATCTAGTATACCATGTTTTGATAGTTTTCTTATAAGGTCTATACTACAATAACCTAGTTTATAATGCCACAACAAAAATTCAACACACACAACTTGCAAACATATGTCATTCAAGACATTAACACTTTTTAACTTAATAACATATACATCACTTACCCTAGGAGTATGGAACACGTTCTCATTGACAGAGTTAATCACATCATGTGTATTTTTCAGAAAAGCAACATTAAATCTATTTTTATATAGCTGAGAGATGCTTAGTAAATTATACTTCAAACCATCAACATGTAAGAATCTAGCATACCATATTTCCTAAAATATAAAAATGAGTTTGTACACTATAGGATCTAGGAAATGAATTGCATATGAAAGTGAAAATTTTATCTTATATGATTGTCAACCTTTGCTGCCCTTTGTACAATTTTTGAAACTTTAGAGGACCAAAATAGCTCTTCCTCTATCAAGTGATGCCCTTGGCTCCTTGTTATGCCCTTTGGCTTTGTTGAATTCAATCAAAACCCTTTGATTAAACTTAGGTTTTCTAACACTTAGAAAACAAGTTTTAACACTTGAATTGACCTTACACCTAGTTAGATCACTTCACAAGGATTTAAATACACTCTTCAATTAATCAAAATGATGAAAAATCATTCACTATAAGGCATAAAGAAGATGGCAGCAATGAAAGAGAGAAAAACTGAAATATGCTCTCTTTTTATTTTCATAACAATAATGAAAATAAAATTAAATATCCTTTTTATTTATTAATTAAATTAAATACTATGATATTAAGTTGTCAAATGGAGGGATAATATTAAGAAAAATCTCATGTGTATCATCAATCCATTTAAAATTAGGTGTAAAGTTAGCCACTGATCAACATGTCAATTATTAGGATAAAAATGTTAACATATATGACTCATACCATCACCAAGCTTAGGTTAACCAATAATATTATCTTAACTTAATATATTAGAGTAATGTATAAAATAAACAGGAAAAATTCGAGCTAATTATAGGCAAGACTTAATGATTTCATAGTAAAATCGACAATAAATGATATAAGCAAATTAAACTTCTTTAATTCCTTTTATATCTTGAATTTAACTATTTGATTTTTTTATTTAATTAATCTAGAAGAAGATTAATTAAATATGTCTATAGACCAATATTGATACTTAGCCATGTAATATGGTCCCCAGATTGTAATGAAATTCATAACTTCAAAAATGAACATTTCTATCATCAGTTACCGTGTAATTTAATTCTTTCATCACATAATACTTTGATTGGTCAGGGGTATGCTATAATCGTCAAACCCTTTTAGATCCAATTCTATATATAATAAATAAAAGATAATAACTCTATTGTGTATTATCATTGAGAACACACTTTTCAATCACACACAATATATAATCCTCATCGAAGATTTTAAGAGTCAAATTTGAATTATTCATATAGAACATTCTACCTCAAATACTAAGACTGAGGGATCCTTTCTTGAACATTCACATACCTCCATGAATGTCTCTCCACACCCAATAACTACCTATCACAAGCCTAGATTCAAACTTGCCCTAAGTACTATCAAAGTATGGCAATTCAATCATAAGGTAACCATGGTATTGTAAAGTCTAAGGATTATTTACACTACTAATACAATGAATGTCCAATTGATAATTAAGTATAATTAGCATTTGGATAATTTGTGCAAGTCTGTTCAGTGAACTCATATTCAACTAATGAGCACTTTTTCATTTCTTTTAATGTCTCTATACAAGTAATTTATGAGATCGATTATCCTTTATCACATAGAGCAAAAATAATGTATACTAATCTATCCAGTATTATAAAGGCCCCACTTTATAATCACATGACTAGGAACATTTACGAAAAATACTACTAATATATGGTCTCATAAATATGAACTCATTATAACAATATGTATTACATACATTCCTTGGGCTTTATCATTATATGCAAATCAAACATACATATGCAAATGATAAAAGACAATATATATATGAAAGAAAATACTTATTTTATTAAATCATAAGATTTATAGAAGTTTTACAAAAGTACAATCACATATTACATCGTGATTGGCTTTTAGAGCATATAACTCTTTCATAACATAGAGCATATTATTAATAGTAATTTTTTTTACCTTAACAGACTCAATCCTAAGCACCTTTCCTCGACTATTATCTTCAAAAATAACAACTTTTCCTTGTCTTTTTATCAAGCTCACAAACATCTTCTTGTCTTTGGTCATATGTCTAGAGCATCCACTGTCCAAGAACCATTTCTTATTTTATTTGTTTCATTTAGCATGAGATTTCTACAAAATATAATTAATTTATTTTTGGGATCCATTTAACTTTGGGTCCATAGATGTTAGCCTTTGGCTTAGGAACCCGTGTCACGTTAACAACATTATTTGATCTTGAAAAAGAATCCTTGAGAACCTAAATAAATTTTGATCCTCTATAGGTGTTTTTATTAATAGAATAATTATTGCTATAATACGCTTTTTTAGAGTAATAATGACATGTTACAAAAGAGCTTACTTGTCTAGATGATTTCACAAAATAATTTGAGTAAGTCTTTTGTTTAGCTACTAGCCTATAACCAATCCCAACTTTATCAAAAACCAACCTTTAACTACCTAGTAATCTATCTAGTGCTTCAATTCGAGATGTAAACTTTGCTAACAATTTTCTCATGTCTTGAATTTTACCAGTCAACTCTTTGTTCTTAGCTCTCAGCATTTCATTTTGTTTTTACACTCACATTCATTCTTCTTATCAAGTTCATTGATTTTTAATTTTAATGACTTGTTTTTGTTTACTAAGAGTGTGTTCATTTTCATGATATTCTTGTATTTCACACATAATTTTTCAAAATTAGTTCTAGGTTCTTTATATAATTCAGTTAACTCATCATGCATTTCTTCATTTTCACTACTAGAGCAAGAATCATAGTATGATGAAGATTTGAGAGAGTTTACCTCATTTTCAAGCTTTCTTATTAAACAAAAATTTGCTTACTCATCTCCTGATGATGCGGGTGAGCTTTCATCACTAGTTGATTCATCCCAAGTGACTTTGATAGCTTTCTTCTTTCTTTTGTTTCTGTTCTACTTCTTTTGAGGGAACTCAGATCTTATATGTATAAGTTTCTAGCATTCAAAGTGCCCTAAAATATCAAATGTAAGGTTGCATGCTAAGGATCTAGGAATTAAGCAAAAATAGATAAATTTAAAACTTGTAAAACACTTATATTGTTTTCGTGGTCTCTTGAATTTGTGTTGAAATCCTTTGAAGCTTTAAAAACCCCAATTAGGAACCCCTCTAGAGAGTGATGTCCTTGACCATCAAATTCTCTCAATTACCTTACAAGAAACTCAATCAACAACACTTTGATCAAGTTAGGCTTTCCAGCAAAACCTAAGGTTTCCAACAATTAAAAGATCAATTTCAAGAGTTGAAATGGATTCCACATATGGCTATATCACTTTTCAAGAATCAAAAGCCCTATATTTATTGATTAAAATGATCAAAAATTCATTACCATCTCATGGCATGAATAATTTCGACCAAGGGGAAAAAGGAACACAATTTTGTTTTTGTGTTTTATTTTTTCATCATAAAAACCATCAAAAATTATCCACAAACCCCCTTATATATTTTCCCATTTAATTAACATTTAATTACACAAAATATAAGGGAAAATATGGTTCCAAATGTATGGACAAGATGGAGACACATCTCATGCATATCCACCCTCCATTTGTCATTTAAGTGTAAGGCCAAGATTGTGCCACTTGTCAAATTTTCATTTGTTAGGTTGAAAACTTAATACATATCACTTATATCATACATAAGCTTAGGTTAACCAATCAAATTACCTTAGCTTAATTAAAGAATTTTAAAGTCAACTTATAGCAAGACTCTATAGGTTCACTGTAAAATCAACAATAGACGATATGATCGAATTAAACTCTTTAATTCTTTTCTTTAATTAATTTTTACAAGATTAATTAAATATGTGCACAGACTAATATTGACACTTAGCCATACAATATAGTCGCTGGATTACAATGAAATGCAAAGCTTTAAGAGTGAATATTTTTGTTATCAGTTACCACGTAATTCAATTATTCTATCACACAGTGGTCCGATCCAATCAGGGGTATGCTATAATCATCAAATCCTTTTACATCCAATGCTATTTATAATAAATAACAAATTATAATTTTATTGTGTATTATCATTGAGAGCACACTTCTCAATCGTACACAATTTTTACCTCAGTCAAGGATTTTTCTGAATCAAATCTGAATTATTCATATAGAGCATTCTGTCTTAAACATTAAGGCTGACGAATCCTTTCTCAAACACTCACATACCTTTATGAATGTATCACCATACCCAATGACTACTTATCACGAGCTTGAATATAGACTTGCCCTGAGTAGTATCAAAGTTTGATAATTCACCCACAAGATAACCATGGTGTTGTAAAGTCTAAGGATAACTTATAAAACTGATACGACGAATTTTTAATTAATGATTAAGTGTAATTAATATTTGGATAATTCGTGTGAGTTTATTTAGTGAACTCATACTCAACCAATGACCATCTATACACTTCTTTTAGTGTCTCCATATAAGTAATCTATGATATCGATGGCCCTCTATTGCATAGATCAAGGATAGTGTATACTAGTCTTTTCAATATTATAAAGGCCTTACTTTATAGTCCCATGACTAAAAATATTTAGAAATGATGTTATTAACATATAGTCTTATAAATATAAACTCATTATAACAATGTGTATTGCATACATTCTACTGGATGTATTATAACATGTAAATCATACATACATATTTTCATAATAAACGATAATATATTTGAGAAATACTCATTTTATTGATCAAAAGATTTTTAAGAGATTTTAAAGTTACAATCACAGATTACATCGTGATTGGTTTTTAGGGCATATATCTCTTTTATATGTTCTGGCTTTTTGCACTTAGAGTAGATTATCTCCTTTTCTTTTTCTTTATTCTTTTTGTATTTCTCTAATCTGTCATCTTTTCTGAATTCTTTTCTTTTCTAAGCTCTACTTCTTTGTCAATCGTTATTAAAGAATTTCTTAAATTTTCTTGTCATCATATGATTTCTTCATCTTCTGACTCTTAGTTACTCTCATCTTCTTCTGTCTGTTTTGTACTTTTCAATGCTAAATTTCTTTTTCCTTGCTCTTTTTCATTTTCTTTATTATGAATTATCTCTATTTCACATGTCATTAATGATCTAAGCAATTCTTTTAGGGGTAAACTGCTAAATTCTTTGGCCTCTCGTATGGCTGTTACTTTGGTTTCCCATGACCTTGATAAACTTCTCAGAATTTTTATGACCTAATCAGCATTGAAGTAAATCTTTCCTAAGGCTTTCAAATCATTACTAATGTTAGTGAATCGTGTATAAATATCTTTAATGCTTTCATGTGTTTTCATCTTAAACAGCTCGTAATTATATACAAGCATACTAATCTTAGAGTCTTTGACTCTACTAGTTTTCTCATGCCTAACTCTTAACATAGCCTATATAGCTTTGGCCATATCACACCCAGAGGCCCTGTTGTATTCTCCTCTATATAATGCACAGTAAAGGACATTTATAGCTTTTTCATTGAGTTAGAACAGACTTTTCTCTTCTTAAGTCCATCCCTATTTAGGTTTGGACTTTCTCTATCTAGTATTCTCATCTACTATTATAGGTTGAGAATATCCATCTTCTATGATTGTAATAATGTCAAAATCTAAAATGTTAAGGTAGATTTGCATATGTTTCTTTTAATATGCGTAATCTGTGCTATCAAAAAATGATAGTCTGTGTATGGATTGACCCTCAATAATTTATGGTGAAAGACTACTAGATACCATAATAATCTACTCTTCTAATGCTTTTAATCCTTAAATATTTAGAAGTAGGCTCTAATACTAATTGAAGTCCTAAAAATATGTACCCAAAAGGAGAGTGAATCAAGCTTAATGCAAATTTAATGGCTAACAAAACAACTTAACTAATGAGCACAATAATGAGAAGTAAATGCTAAAGATGCAGTGATAATAATGATAAGAGAGAGAGACACACAATCAAATTTTATGGTGGTTTAGTCTTTCAACCTACATCCACTCTTCTCAGATGGAATCCACCCATACTGAGGTATCATTAATATCTTGATTTAAACGGGTCAAGAAAAATCCAATACAATTTCTTTTTACAGGTGAAGAGAGACCCAAAGATTAATCTTGCTTTATATTTAGGTGAAGAGAAACCTAATATAATTGATATACAAAAAAAATAAATGCTCTCAATAATATAATTTTCAATAAGGCTATGTGTTAACTTTCTCTCTCTAAAAGAATAAAAAAAGAATAATCTATGTTCAAAGAGAGTAATTACAGAGAAAATGAAAGGATTTTATAAAACTAATAAATTGTTCTATTCTCGTACTAACTTTTCTAATGATCTCTTCGCTCTCTATTCTTCTGTAATAATGGTCGATTTTATTCTCTGATTTATTGTTTGTAATGGCTCTTTGATTATGTCATTAATGAGTGTACTTAATACTATAAACTAATTGTTAGTTCTTGAAAATCATAGAACACATTGATACTTACTGAAGGAGTATCGATACTTTGTTTAGTTTTTCTGCATAATCTTCACGTCTTCGTTACATGTATCGATTCAATGCTTTAGCGGTATCAACACTTTGCTGCATTTTGCATCTGATATCTGTGCTTCGAGAGATTGTATCAATACATTGCCTTTTATATCGATACTTGTTTTGTCTACGACTTAGATGTATTGATGCTCTGTGCTTGACCATATCGATATTTTGCTATGATACTCCGTTAGTTCTATTACTTCAACATTTGGTATCGATACTTTCTCACAGGTATCAATAATTTCATCATTTTATCTTTGCTTCATCTTAGAGTATTGATATCTTTGTGCGGTGTATCGATACAATCAATGTATCATCTTAGCTTTCTCTTTAGTTTTTCTTATGTATCGATATATTTGTCTGGTGTATCGATATTCATGCCTTCCAATATTCATAAACTTGCATTAAAAAAATTTTCTCAAAATTTTGGCTTAGATGTCCAGTATTTTCTAATAAAAATTCATATATTAAAAATTGGATCAATTTCAGATTAATTGATTCAATAATTTAACCAATACTTAAAATAAATTAACTAATTATACACAATTGGTTTTATATAAATGACAATAATTTATTCATCATAAAAAACACATTAACATATCACATTATTTAATAATATACAGTAATGTGATTTAAAATAAATATCAATATATAAATTCTATGTATAAATCCATTACTTATTGATCAAATCAAATATTTAATTTGTTTAAAGAAGTCTTTTAATTGATATAATTTGAATTAATGGATATAATTACTCTCATTAGAATTTTGTTAATTCTCGATTAACTAAAATAATTAATTCAGAGTAGTTCTCATTTTCTATTCGATGGAAATAATTTTAAACCAAAAGTTTAATTCAATAATTAAATTTTTGGTAATAGAAAATACTAATCAAATTAATCATCTGTGAGAGTTGTGGCTTGTGAAAATTTTTAATAATAACTAATTATTCATAGGTGAAAATTTGAGCAAATTCAAAATTTGTATTTTAGTCCTCATAGTATAAATTACAAAAATATTCCTCATCAAGATCGACCTCGATTAATGTGCCATTTTTGATATTATAAAAAAACTCGATTATTAAATATCGAAATCGCTTAAAATCAAATTGGAGTGCATCTAAAATCATTGTGCACAAAAAAGGATTTTCCAATAGTAGAAGAACAAAGAAATACAAGTAGTTGGGCACATAAGCCAGCAGGTGGGCAAGTGCTATGCACGCACCTACTAGCATTGGCCTCATGGGCTTATCTACTAGTAGGCGGATGTGTAAATGTGGAACATGCGCATCGCAGCCCTCTACATATAGGTGCTCTATTTTTGTGTTTTCCCATTTTCTTGTCTCTTCTACAATTTTTCAATGAAACCAAATGCAAAGGCATTTCAAAACACACCTATATGCAATTATAAAGAGTTCCAACATATGAAATATTTTCAAAAACATACAAAAACAATTAAATGAATGAAATAAACTCATGTTGGCATATATGTACATAAAACCATGCAAACAAGTTTTGCATCATTTTCAATTACAAAAACATGTCATACTCTTCAATTGAAACATTATAAACCATTTTATCGTGCTTCTTCTCATTATTATCATTCTAATAACATAAAGAGCATAAACAACACCATTAATATTTAACTACCAACCAAGCTACCAAACCATTAAGCCACCATCCTTATTAACATAATTGTCTTCCAACATCAATATACCAATAAAACATACATAAAAACAAATTTATAACCTACTTTAATACCACTTTATGTGGGGGTTTTCATGGTAAATCAAAACTATTTTGATTCCATAAATTAAAAAACACAAAGGATCACGAATAACATATGATTATTTTAATAGATTTTATACAATTTTAACAACACAAATCAATTAGGGATAGAATAAGTATACCTAAATGATGTTATCCGGCCAGCTAATCATCTCTAACTAGCCTCCAATTATATCCACACACTGATTCGGTAATGATGGTATCGGTAATTCCTTTAAAAGACAAGATCAATATAATAAGCTTTAATAAGCTTATAAATATTTTTCATCACTTAGAAAAATATTTCCTTACATACTAAGAAGTTAGAAAACATATGGAAACCATTTTCCATCTTCTCCTTCTTCTCCTTTGTTTCTTTCTTTAATTTTCTAGATATTATATCAAAACAACAAACAAAAAAGCTCTTTTCATTTTTGGCCATGGATGTTGGTTACTAAAAGAAAGGAGGAAGAAGAAAACTATTCTCATCTCTCTCTCTTTTCTTATTGGACGTATATATTGAAAACAAAACAAAACCAATTTTATTAATACCATTTCTTTTTCAACCATACACATGGATGAATGGCTAGCTAAAAGCCAAACAAAACAATTCAATAATTCTTTTTATTTCTTTTATGGGTGAAAAGCAAAAGGCAAAACAAAATCACATCATTTTTCTTTTTAACCAATAAGGAATCAATACATAAAATGTTTTCATTAGTGGACTTTGAAAACTATTTGAAAAACAATAATAAACTCATTTGATATTATCCATTAACAAATAAATAAAAGAAATAATAATTATTGTTATTACAAATAATAATAATTAATAATTTTAAGTTTGACTAATTCACACACACACACACACACACACACACATATATATATATATATATAAATTCTTTCCTTTAATTAATAAATATGAAATAAATCATGATGATCCATCTAAAAGGAAATAATATGTATTTAATGAGATTTTGACATTTAGCATTAGATAGTTATGCCGTGTGTCAAACAAGGATTTAATTCAATTAAATAACTTTTATTTTATAATTTGTAAATAAGCCAATTTTATTTATTAATAAATGAATTATAAATCATTTTTTAGTTTTTCATATATTCGTAAATTATATTTAAGGTATTTTAAAAATTATCAAATCATCTCCCAACATACGAATGCTAGTATGTTATTGTTAGGAGAATTTATTCTTTTCATTAAAGAATCAAATTGCCTACCAATAAATATACTAGGACAATTTAATTTTTCATTAATATGAAATATCATTAACTAGCTTAATGATATTTATTTTATCCATCATCATCTACTCGTTATTGTGTGTGACCCCTTGAGTTTACCATGAACTAGATATGAGCCGATACGAACTCTTTCGTATCACTTTAGTATAACTCATTATAACCAAAATCCTCAATGATCATGAATGACCTCTAGAAAGATGTCATGATCTCTAGAACACAGAGAATATAATTTCGGATAAATCTATATAGTCATACTAACATGTAATAAAGTCTCTCTGCTATCAACTCTTGATCAAGTATAGGTCATGAAGTCGTCAAATCTCTAACTCAATCATAGGATCAAAAAATCAATGATAAACTAGATATGTGTATTTTAAAACTCATTTTTAAAAAACGCGTACTTTGTCTAAAGATTTTTAGTCCACGTGTATGACATTTCTACCTAGGATCTGAAACTTAAATATTTGAGCCAACAGATTCTATATTGATTATCATCTGTTATCATACAATAAGAATACATTGTTATCAAACTTCTTTCATTAGGCATGGCTAGCCCAATATTATATACATAAGTAAACAATATATCTCAATGTAGATAGTAGCCATGATATCTTAGGTCAAAAGACTAATAATATACCAGTATAACTGGTTGATGAATCATTTACTGCAGATAATCGCTTATATAATTCATCTTGTTTGGTTATGTTCAGTAATACGTTCTTTAACTCTTGCAACATGAGACTCATTGCCCAACTATTAGCATCGAATATTAATCATTGACAGTAATAAAACATGTTAATCATGCAATGTCATTATCCCAATGACATTAACTTAATCAAAAATTTATTTAGATGTATTTAAATCAAAGACTCTATTCTCGTATCTACAACATTTTGTAGATAAAGTCTTGATTCATAGTACAACACGGGATATCATTTTATATTATTACAATAATCTATAAAATGCAACTAAATAAATGCAAATGATAGTAAAATGTCATTTATAATTAATCGTACATATTTTATAATTAATCACTAAGATATATTTACTAAAGATGATATCTCAGACCCATATGACATGATTGGATCTAGGGCATATCTCTAACAGTAAACAAAACTCACATATATATACTAAGAGCTTCATGCCCGTTTATACAATATATATATCATATACTAAAAAGTATATAAAACACTACACAACATACGCATCAATGGGCATTATGCCCATATAAACAAATCAAATGGACCCATACAAAAGTAAAGACCCCCAGGTGATTGTATTGAAGATATAACATTTAATGATCTTCTCAAAAATCCCTATAAGTCGTTACCTAGGATATAAATCCTATAAAACTAAAAAGTTATGGTAGAATGCATTTTTTAGAGAACTGAGTGAGTAGATACTGAAAACTTTAAACATACTTCGTTTATAAATTCACTTTCAAGACATTAATACAATACCAAGCTTTGTAATTTCTTTAAAATATTTTTAGAGTATCAAAATATTTCAATGTAACAACTGCATGCATTTTGTAAAATCAAAAATTAATTTTCAAAAAAATAAGATATATCAAAAATATATGTAGATATATATAGATATTGGGTATCAGATATCAGATCTTTCTTCGAAACCTTAATTCTCACTTCATATCAATTCCTACATATACAGATATTTTAGAATAGCAATCAAGGCATGTGTACTCCCTCCTTATGGCTTCTTGCTAGGGGGAATCAAAAATAAAAATCTAGGCCAAAATATACAGCTATAAATTCCAAAAAATACGAAAGCATAATCAGTGCTCAAATAAATTATAATTCGTCGTGTTATAAGGTTCAAAACAAAACTATACAAATCAAATTTTAAAACTCATAACAAAACTAAAACGGTTAAGTAAAAATAATTGTATCTACTCACGACTAGAGAACAAGCTCTCGAATTTTCTTGTCTACGATACTGGTGGTAGTGGTGGTTTCCTTTGTGAATCTAGAATATTAAACAACATCTATGAATGCTAGAAATGGTTGATAAAGAAATGTTTTTGAATTAATGCCTATAAGCTTAATTTTCAAAATAACCTATTGGAAAGCTAAATTGATAACTAATCTACAAACTTTATGGAATTAGATTCAAAATTACATAACTCGAGTCATAGCTAAAATACATAAAACCTTGCTAATTCATAAAGAGTTGACAGGCATACTAATTTCCATAATTTTTTAAAAATTATTTTGACAAGTTATAAGATTGAATTTTTGATATATTAGTCCTTTATAAGTCGAGTTTTTTCAGAATTTTACGGAGTTTTAGAACTTAAGATATGCATAAAAAAAGAACATTGTTTATTGAGTTCTTAATTCTCGAGTCTCATGTGTTTTAATGGTTCTAAGGGTTTCTAATGCTCTAATAATCCCATAAAAATTCAAAACACATTATATACCAATATTCTAATCCTTTAGTAAAGCCTAATTAAGCTTAAATCACAAATTCCATAAAAAAAAACATTTCTAGAACTTAACCAAAATCAAAAATTAATAAAGGAATTAAGAAGGAAAACATACCTTAAGGTTTTTAAAGCTTGAATTTCGCAAGATTACTAAGTAATTAAGCTTGATTAGAGAATATATTGGTGTCACACCCCAGAATACCTGGAGTATGCTTATATAAACATGTAACAACCATGGAATGTAAAATAAAAGAATATGTTAACATGAATGGAATCCATCCATCGAAACTCTAGAAAAGGGTTCTTGCCCGAACATATTTATATATATATATCATTATCCA
>JAVXUL010122940.1:0-16624 GCA_035590515.1 Trichilia minutiflora | reverse complement strand
TTTTTTCTTTAGTTAAGATATAATATTCATATAACATGCAAATATTATTATTATTATTATTATTATTATTATTATTATTATTATTATTATTATTATTATTATATTAGTCAATTTTGTTGACAAAATAAGATATTTGTATTTGATTTTATGTTGAGGTAATTATATGTTACAGTACTCTAAATCTCTCATTTCTCAAACAATTTTCACAATAAATTTTACAAAAGAAAATACATAATTTTTAAATAATTTTCAAAATTTTACAACAACCATGTGGCTAGATCTTTTGCAATAATTGGATTTATTATATGTAAATATACTATTTTAATATAGACTAACAAAAATAAATATGAAAATAATTATAATTAAATATTTTAAATAATATGTTAAACTAAAAAAATAGTAAAATTAAACACTATACATTATGAAAAGATAATAAAACCTATAAACTTTCATACAATATCATCATTGAATTTTATTTAAAAATAAATAAATTTTTTATAAATAAAAAAAATAATTATTAAAAAACAAACAAAAATAATAACAACCTAATAAATAGTAGTTATGATATTTAAATTTATAAACTTACAATCATATCACATATTACCACGATAAGAAGACTATTTTTAATATTTAATATTATATTTTAATATATTTTGTTATTATTTTTTTAAAACATACAGTAATAAATAAAATTAACCGAATTTTTCATGAATAATACTAAAAATTATAAATAATAATCTTAATTTATAATTTAAATAAAAATATTTTATTAATATTTTAATAATGTGTATGAATTTTTTGAAAATCACCGCTGAATCATATTTTTTTCACATTGCATCTTTTTTATTGTATTTATATTTTAATTAACTATTATATAAATATTTTTAAATTTAAATTATTTAAACTTTTTAATTACGGTTCAAATCCGAATAATTTTGTTACTTCTGTCGCGAAATCCAAAAACGATTTTTGTCGTAGTTGCAGCTTTCCAATCCACGGGCACGGAGCATACAATCCAAGCCGTTCTAACAATTTCTCGCATGCCTCGTAAGGAGTTGAAACAAAAGCTTCCCTCTCGCTTGCGACAGCCTGTTTCGATGCCTTTCACCGGACAACAACTGAATTTACACTAAACCCCAAAGCCGCCTCATTCCAATTTATTCCATTTTCCAGTGATTAACGTCTTCGAGAGGACACTTCTGACATTTACCTAGCCACACGCGCCAAAAGGGACCCCACCTTACGGGGCCAGCCAAACCTCCCCCTCTCTTCCCCTGATTTTCAAAAATCAAATTACTCAGATCTGTAAAAAAAAACCTAATTACATACGATCTGTGGTTTTGATCGGAATCGAGAGGTTTACAAATGGGCGATTTTAACCTCGCTCTGGTGATCGTCGCTATAGTTGTGTGCATTTTAGTTTTCATCTTCAATGTCTATCTGCTTGTCAATTACCAGCATCCCGATGACGCGAACCAGGCGTATTTTCCGAAATTCGTCGTCGTTTTGGGACTATCCGTTGCCGCAATTTCCATACTTATGTTACCGGCTGACGTGGCCAACCGGCAGGCGTGTAGGCATGCGATTTACAACGGCGCGTGTAATCTTACTTTGCCGATGAAGGATCTCTGGCTCGCTATTTATATTGTGGATGCGATTCTCGTGTTCTTTATTATCCCCTTTGCTATGTTCTACTATGAAGGCGACCAGGATAAGTCCGTGCATCAATTTAGGGTCTCGTTTAGAATTATTAACTATTTGTATATGTCTTGTTATTGATAATAGGATTAATTTTTCGTTCTTCACAGGAGTGTTGGCAAAAGAATTAAGAGCGCTTTATTGTGGGTGGTAACAACAGCTATTGTCTGTGCTCTTGTGCTTGGCATTTTGTACGGTTAGTACATATCAAATTTCTTGATACGTAAGAATTTATCTGAACCAGGATCCATATTAGGGGAGGTTCAGAGTGTGTTGTTTAGCCGAAAATTGTTAACCATAAGGATATAATCAAGATAACTAGTTTTATTGGTTAAAGCTATTGGGGAAATTTTGGTTGTTTGGAAAACTAGTATCAACTTTTATGTGATAAGAGAGATGCTTTGCCAGTTTAATTGCTCATTTGATCCGTCATATACAGTTTGGCTGTAGTCTGTACGTGTTTCTGTATTTTCTTAAATGATCTTTAACACAAATAGAGAATGCGTACACGTAGGAAATTATGCTTTGTTTAGCTTTTTCAGGATAAATAAACTGCAATTACATCACTAGATTATTGGATTCTGCAATAATGTCAATTTTCATAGTTTGAATTTTAATGTAAAAGGAAATGATCTCCAGCAAACACTGTCTTGCTTTTCTAAATTGTTTCTTCAGTGTTGTCACTTGTTTGGTTTGAATCAATTTTATATGTATCTTACTGTTTTTATGCTTTCGTGGTATAATAGGTCTAGTTGGGAAGGTTGACTTCACTGTTAGGCATCTCTCTTCAACCACAACAAATCTTCCAACTACATGGGAATTCTCTAGTGCTCAACCATGTATTGGAAATGGTGTACACCAGGTTATGTCTCCATTTGTTAATTTGGTAATATTATTGTTTCATTGTAATGCTATAATAATCATTCTTGAGCTGATTTGATTGTTTTGTTGTCCTTTTCATATCATACAGTGTTCAGCATATTCTGCAAATCCATCGTCGGAAAAAACATGGACAATGCGCACTACCTTTCCTGAATATGTTGTTGCTCTTGCTACTATTGTTGGATCTGTACTTTTTGCGGTATATTCTTGCAAAACTTTAAACATTTAATTTCAAAGAAAAATTTGCTTTATTTTCATGTCACTACCAATTTGTGTAATGCAAATGACTTATGATATTGAGAATTTTTTTTTTTTTGACAGTACCTTGTTAATTTTCACTACTATTACATGTAAATTACAAGGATATACCTTTTTATGCTCTGCAAGAATATCTTAGTCTCTGCTTCCGTGCAAATTGTCAGATATTTGGTGGTGTTGGTATTGCTTGTTTGCCACTGGGACTCATCTTTTCATTCATTCGACGTCCAAAGGCAGTCATCACTCGCTCACAGTATATCAAGGTTCTCCGGATTTCTTGCTATGTCACCATGTAAATTTAAATCCAATGTCTGATACTTATTTGTTATAGTGACTTATTGCTGATATCTTTGATTTGTAGGAAGCAACTGAACTCGGTAAGAAAGCAAGAGAATTGAGAAAAGCAGCTGATGCTCTTCATCAGGAAGAAAGAAGTGGTTCCAAGGGTAGAAAATGGAGGAAAAATGTGAAGGCTGTAGAAAAGGTGTGAAATCTTAAACTTTGCAATATATGATGAAAGTTTACTAATTTTTTGGTGTATATATATATTTTTGGTTCTTGTGGTATCTACCTCGTATCAGGTTAGTTTAGAACATGGTCCTCAAGGTTGTATGTTTTTGACAAGCGTCAGGTCCTTAAAAGATTTGGGCTGGGGTGGAGAACTAATAATCTGGGCACTATCATGCTTCTTGAATAATTGGAAGTTTTAAAATTTGACCAGCAGGTCTTGGTCCCTATTTCAAATCATTTCATCTTATTTCTTCCCGACTTAACTTTGCAGGAGTTGCTTCAGTTGGAAGAAGATGTAAAGCTTCTAGAAGAGATGTATCCTCAAGGAGAAAAGGTGATGAGTTTGACTTGCTGATTTTAACATGCACTGATCAATTGCTTCTGAGTTTTTTCCCTTCACCCCTTGCCTCACTTTTTCAGGCTGAGACTTCCTGGGCCTTGACTGTTCTTGGCTACTTGGCAAAACTTGTATTGGGAATTATAGGGTGAGCGCTGATATTACAAATATGTAGCTACTTTGTGAAGATGTTCACGGCTAGTGTTTGTCGCTTGAAGTATTTTATCTTAATTTTGTTGATTTTCAGCTCCGCATGTGGTGATAATGTCCTGATCGATATTTTAAAAAATACTGAAGAAATAGCATTTATTTGTACTGCTGATAATCCTTGTCAAACATATGAACTATGAAGCATAGCATGACAGAAATTGAAGACTGAGATATTATAATACGAGCTATGCTTGTGATGACCATAATATATGGCTTTATGTGAAATTAAAGAAATTTGTTTGAATTTGTGTAAAGTGTGCTTGGGACACGTTTAATTTCACATTTGTACGGTAGTATAGGAAATTAAGGATTGAGTGTGATATGAAACATCAATTTATCTGCTTCACTGTTCCTAAGATTGTCCTTTTTAATTCCAATGTACATCACCGGTGGGGGGTTGGCATGATGTTGAGGGTTGCTTTCTTGTAATTGTCATAAACAAACTTCTATTTGTTTTATTGAATTGAAAGTCTTGTGGGTATAGTGCTGGCGGGCATTCAATTTTTGACCTGGATGGATCTGTTTCATCTTTTTCATTATGCATCTATCTTCTGAAAAGCTAGACCAGTTGTGTTGAATCCAAGATCTTTGGCTTCTTATCAGGTTGATTGTTTCGGTGGCTTGGGTTGCTCATATTATCATATATCTGTTGATTAAACCACCTCTTAGTCCTTTCCTAAATGAGGTTTTCATCAAACTGGATGATTTATGGGGTAATGTTGAATATCTTTTGATCCCCTTTTCATCTTTCTCTTATTTTTCATTCTTATACTTGGTGAATCTTATTTTGGCACATGTTCTTTTTTACACTACCAGGTCTGCTGGGTACTGTTGCATTTGCATTCTTCTGTTTCTATCTTCTACTTGCAGTGATTGCCGGGGCAATGATGTTGGGCCTGAGATTGGTTTTCATTACCATTCATCCCATGAAGTAATGAAATCTCAGGCAACATTTTGATTAATTTTATGTATAATCACTGGAGGCTTATATTCTTTTGGATGACTACTCACATACTAAATGGATTTGTTCACAGATGGGGAGCCACACTAATGAACTCCTTCCTTTTCAATGTGGGACTCATTCTCCTATGCTCAATCAGGTTTGCATCTCTGATTCTCAATTCTTCTCTTTCCTGAATTGCCTGGGATGTCTTGTCAATATTTAATCTATCAGTTCTAGCACATGGTTATTATTTTATTGTGTTGTGTAAAATTTGAATGCATAAAGCATGAGTTATGATTCGACTTATTATTTATGCATGTTGTTCTTCGGTCGCTTATGACTCTCAGTCTTTCTGGCTTAACTTACATAGTATATCAGCCAGTTGTGTGGTGTTTAATTTAAGGTTCTATATTTTGTTATTTAAATTCTTCAATAGACATACTTGTTTAAAATGCCAAGAAGCCACCTTGTATTGTGCTAGCAGAAAACTTGTTTCTGAATCTCATCTTAATGGAAGTTCTTTTGGCTTCTGCATTTCAGTGTGATCCAATTCTGCTCCACAGCATTTGGATACTATGCTCAAGCTACAGCTGCTCAGGAAATTTTTGGCCACACATTGCAGTCTCTTCGTGGAATTAGATATTTGTACAAGTGAGTTGGAGTGTTCATATACATTTTTTATTTTGATTAGGCATTCTACTGTACTGACAAACGTTGATTGTTGAAATACAGGTATAATGTGTTCCAAATTGCTTTTGTTGTGCTAGCGGGGTTGACCTTAGTTTATTATGCTGCCTTTGTAAGTTTGCCACCCTCATATCATGTGTGGATTATTATGTTTGTACCTATATAAGTGCATAATTGGTTTGAATTTTTGGAAATTTTAGGGATGGAGGAGAAGAAAACCAAGCGGCAGGTTCAAGTTGTCCTCATAAATTTGTTTCTCCTTGAAGAACACGCATCCGTCAATGTTGAGCCATTGGAATTCTAAGTTTTGTAATCTCGTTGGAGGGTATTCATAATCGAATGTTTACGGCCTAGTTTTCTTTCGGGTTAAATGGTTTAGTGAGGTGGGCACGTATATATCATCCGACAAAAATGGGTTGCCGTAGTTAAACCAGCACGCGAGTGCTGCTGCTGCTGTTTCTACTGTTTTCCCCTTTCATTTTGTATGTATTATTCTTTGTTTGATTTACGCTATACATTTGGCTTGGGAATGTGGTAATTGAGTTTATTAAACTTCCTTTGATGTAATATAATCAGAGAACGGGTTTCACAATCAACTACTTTTTTCTTAATATATTTTCTGTTTTAGAAAATATTAAGAGAGTTTGTCATTACATATAAATATATAAAGTCACAAGTTACGTCTAGTCCTTACGTATAGCAACAGTTAGCAGATAAATTCGGACAAGAAGTGAGGAGAAAGATAATAATAATAATTATTATTATTGATTTCATAACGAATATGTATCTGATAAAATTTTATTAAACAAGCATACCAGTAATGTTTACATTTGTTTCAACTAAGTCTAGGAAAAAAGAGGTACTTGGCATGTCAGAAGAAACAACGTGCTTCACCTTGCGCAAAATGAGTTTATTAAAACTTTAATCTTCTTTTAAGCGTTTGTTTCTATTTTACCGCAATGCCATATCCGATTCACAAAGGAAGTCATTTTTTTGTTACTCCTAATGCAGAATATAATGTCCTATCTTATATGGTACTACATCTTCTTCTAGGTCTGTGAATGTGTATTGGTAGACATTTTGTTGCGAGGATATTCTGGCTGGAATTCAAGCCTTGCAGTACAAGTTCTAGATAAAGTTTTTCCGAAGGTATGGATTCTGTAATGTTTGCTTATCACTTGATATGCATACGGTTAATGCCAGTATGACGGGTTCAGTAAACTTCTACAAAGAAAGTAGCCTTTTGTATCTCAATAATTTCTTGGCTATATAAGTTACAGATTCAACATTAGTCTTTATTTTAGAACCTGGTAAACACTAACAGTAGATTGAGAGATTTCTTGGTTAAAAAGAGAAAAAAGGAAAAAAGTTGCATTATCGTTACGTGTCCCACGAGTTTTCTAATTGTAGTCTCCGTTAGAACCCTGTGAATAGAGAAAGCCACAGAACCCCCGCTCTGCTATGGCTGAAAAGCAAGTAGACTTTTAAATTTTCTAACTTTTATGGGTCATCAGGGCATAAGGGAAATGCACTTAGAATTAGCAATTCATTCTCTCGTATCTCTCCCCTCTTTTTATCTTCTTTTTTCTGGTACAATCAAACACCAATTAAACTCTTAAAAAAATATATATTTGCTTTATCAAAAAAAAAAATAAAAGAGTACAGAGTTTTGTTACCAGCCTGGATTGCAGTACAGGCAAAGCAACAATACATTCAAACCTACCGTCAGTCCTTTTGTATGTATCCAAACATTTTATTGTAATTTTTAATTTTTATGTTATAATTTTTACCTTATGAAAAGTAGAACAGAAAATTTGTATTGCAACCAAAAAAATTAGAAATTATATCGCAAGAGTTAGATAATGTGATCCAAATAATTGAGAGTTATATCGAATTCTCTCTCTGAATGAGAGTCCAGACATTATAGATTAAGAAATGTGGAATAAAATGATAACTGATGCGACAACATAAAGACCAGCAATCCCAAAATCCTAAACAGAAAAAAGTAGAAATTTGTACAAACTTCAAAGCACAAATCATGAAAACGATCAATACTATACTACTACACAAAAATCATCCCATCCAATCACTTCACAAGTACAACATCAATCAACAAGAGAAAAAAACCTTAAACAAAAGAAACAGGAGGAGAAGATGAAGAAGATGATGATGGTGATGAAATAAATTAGTACCTTCGGAGCATACAAGTCCAGCAACAATGGCTCCCCTCCTTCCTTACTGAAACTGAACTGATCTGAGCTATCGAAGAACCAAATAGCACAAACGGAGGGCTTTCACGTCCAACCATTATTCAATGAAGGTCTTGTTTTAACGAAACAGTAGAATACGTCGCCATGGGAGAACAACGGATTCGGGGAGTTACAATGCTTTTCACGTAGGTTCCTCACCATTTATGTTCTCAATATATCTATATCTTTATTTATCTATCTATCTATCTATCTATCTCTATATATGTATGTATATATTGTAACTGATATCCGGATCAACTTAAACGTATATCAATTAATTTTTGAAAGAGTTAGTACATCTTTCTATCGTCACGATCCCTTACTTAAATCGTGAACATAAACAAAAAATCGAACTCAATGTTAACCCGTGGATAATCAATTGATGGGAACGAATTTGATGCTGATGCTGTATGATTAGACATATATTAAAAATTGATAATGTATGATTAGGCATATATTAAAAATTGATACTTGAACAATAAAAATTGATTAACATTAAATTTTGTACAAAATTTTAATAATATTGTAACCGTTATATAAAACTAACCAAGAAATGAATTTACGGTATTAAATTGCAATCTAATCTCAATCCCATGGTCATGTTCATAATAAGAGAACATATTTATTAGATGATGCAGATATTATATCAATAATTTTATCTAGATGAATATGAAATTAAAATGATTGATTAGAATAAAATCAAAGACTGATCGGAATCAAAGTATTGGAACTTTTAATTCATTGAATAAAATTATTTGTTATCTAATATAAATGAACGGAGAATAATTGACAACTAATCAACTACAAAGTATTAAAGAAAAGGAGAGCATTGTACTTATTAATATAACATGTTCTAAAATTTGTTATATGACATGCTATATATCAAGAATTGGTGAGATAATGGGGTATGATGAATCATTTTGCAGATTGATAAAATAACATTACTATTGGTGAGGTACTCTAGTTTTTACTTTTTAACTATGTTAAATTATACTCATTAATTGTCAAAAACAAAAGTTTAATAAAAATATTTATAGGAGAATGATATATATCCCTTTAAAATTTTTAAATAACAAATACCCATATTTTCTATTTGCTAACAAAACCTCAGTAGATTTAAAAATTAAGACTAATACTTTTATCAAATTATTTCTTTTAATTTTCATTTTTTTAACGATATAATAACTATTATATTTCTATTTTTTTAAATTAAAAAAATTATATAAAAAATATAAAAAATAATTAATAAAATTTATATTTTAAAAATAAAATTTTATTAATTATATTATAAATTTTTATATTTTTAAAAATAAATTTATTAATAAAAATAATTATTACACCGTAAGAAAATATAATTTTTTTAAGAAATTAACTTAACAGAGATAATTATTATTATTTAAGGATCCCAAATATTTATTAATAAAATAATAACTATTTAATTTTTAAATTTCAATAAAATAATCAATTAAAACACATGATTATCATTATTTTTTTAATTATAGTCACGACCCAACTTCTTTTTTTAATTTGTTGAACAACTACAAAATAATTTTAAATAAATTTTTTAACTTTCTAAATTACAAATTTATGTGTTTAATATTATTTTATAATTGAATCTACATATGATAATGGCCCAATACATTTTATCTTACTTTTATCTAATTTATGTTATAATTTAAAATTTTTAAAAAGTTAAAAATTTGGAGTAAAATACTGAAAATTATGATAAAAATATTCGTACGGTCCTTTGATGTGCACCATAACCGACCTCTAAAATAATAAGAGAATAAAAGAATTCAATAAAAGAATAGGCGTACACTAGTCTGACTACATTTTTCATTTTTTTTTTCCTGGAGGCGGAGGCAAAGAAACTCAGAAAAGTGGAGAATTGCTCATTCCCAGCACGACGCACGTCCAAGCAAGCTGGCTCCAAGTCCAACCGCAGTGGCCTCTTTTGTTTTCCAGACACTAGGAAAATTCTACAATACAGATAATTTCCAATATTAATAATAAAATCAACAAAGTTTATTATAACCGAATTTTTACATAAAACTAAAGTTCATTTTCCCGTCCTCGAAGAAATACCAATATAATTTTTTTTATATAACTCTAATATTTTTTAATTATAATTTTACATTTTAAAAATTTGCAAAAAATAAAAAATATCTATAAAATAATAAAATACTTTCAGCATATTGCACGATATAATATGCAAACCAAAAATTCACCTTACCAACCAGGCTCCACTGCCTCTGAATTATAGAGGGAAAAAAAATTAATTTATTGTACTAAATTACCAAGGGCTAAGTAGCTCTTTGCTTAATTAAATCATAGATCCAAGCGGAATCAACCCACTCTCCTCTCCAACACTACAAAACCGGAATCGAAAGCTCTTGCCGTTTTGTGCTTACAGATTTTTCCCAGAACTTAATCATAAAATCATAAATCCAAGTTAAGATCTTGATCGTTTCCCTTGAAAGCCATTCCAATTTTACTATTACAGATTTGTTTATAGTATCTAATAACGTTCCTGGCAACAATAAAAGCACATATCAAACTACATTTTTAAATCAAATAATAAAATTGCCAAAAAGTACAGATAAGGATCAATACAAAAATATTTCACTGGTCAAGACACCATCGACCACACAAACAATGTAAATTGCCCAACCCACCAACATTTATACAAGGCTGCATGCAGTTCAAGTTAAAATCCAAACCTCAACCCTTAAAAATAACTTCTGCTTCTTTAAATTTTCCTTAAAAAGAAATTAAAAAATAAGAGAAAAAAAAAAAATGAAAGGCGAGTTCAACTCAAAAGAGAAACAGCAATTAATGACTGCAAATATCTAATAATGTTAACAGTAATAACGACAACACTAGAAACATAAATAAAGAAATTAGATTAATATCATCACGATCAATACATATACCAAAACAAAACATAGATCACCCATGAAATGCAGATAGAAAAATCAAGAACCACAACTGCCTACCGAATTATGATCTTCATAAAGTGACTTTTGCTACTCCAATGGACTATCTTTAGTACCTCTGCATTTTTGCTAGCTCACCATCACGAATCTTCCATGTGAATGGAACCTCCAACAACTTACTCCTAGCGTCCAAGATAAGGAGATTCTACTGGTGTTTTGTGCGTTCCAAGAGTAAGGAGAGACTATAGTTGTTTTGCATGCTCATAGCTTCAACTATGAATCAGGTATGAAGACCAGAGTTCCATGAAAAAATTCATAACCATCCATCATTTACATATAAGCAATACATTCCCACAAAAGTAGTACCCAAATTACATCAAATCGAGATGCTAAGATATACAAAAAATTCTCCTGATGCTAAACGTGCGAAGGAAAAAATACAAACAATTCTCATGATGCTAAGGGTGCGAAGGGAAAATACAACTTTATGTTGAACGAGAACCATTTCACGGAAACCCATAAGCTATTCTCAGATAATGGTAGCCATGCACTTGGTAACAAATTATGTATAGATGCATTTAATATCCAAGCATTTATTAGTGTGCAAAATTATCTCAAGACTAATAAGTCGGTGAATAAATAAACACAGCAAAATGCATTTTAATAGGAAAATTAGTGTCTGAGATGCTCTTAACACCTGTCAACAGGATTAAGTAACAATACCCAAAATGGAACCATACCCGTAGTATGTTAAAGAAGGATTCAGAATCTAAAATCACCAAAATTGTTTATTGCTGCATCTGAAGGCTAAAAAAATCAACTATAATTCCAAACCTTTTGAGCTGGTTATTCAGTTCATAGCATCGTGATCGAAATGATGTTGTCCTGCTGATCATATGGCTACCCTTTGGTGCACCGAGCGATTAAATTTGACGGTCCAAATTTAGTAAAAATCAAAGGAGTTGTGCTGCTGCTGGTTCGCATTGGGAACAAGGTCGACAGTGCAAATTTAGTAAAGAGCAAGAAAGAAGAAGCACAACACCAACACACAAAGGAGGAGAACCCGGGCAAATCCCGTGCGATCTCCCCTCAAACCCAGAAAAGTAATTTTATTACGAATTGGGCCTGCCATACAAGCGCACCTGCCATGGCAAAGGCCGGATGACAAAGAATAATCAGGGCTCGGCCACCAAAAATTTGGGCTTCATCGCTCGGATACATCTCTTACATCCATAATAAAGAAATTGATCTCCCCCTTCACTTCCGTCTTCAACAGATTAAGCCAGGTTAATTTCAGGCCTGAATTTGATGTTGCATATTCTGATGGCAATATTTTACGCAGGGTTAACGAGCTTAGTCCTCCCATCCTGCATGCCGGATAAATAAAGACCTGTAGGTAATAATGTTTAATAAAAACGAAATAAAAATCCTACAATAATCTCCTCCTTAACTTCAACATTAGCAGAATTCTCTATCCTACACTGTCAATCCGCCACAAAATTCCAGACAGCAACAATTATTCAATAAAGAAATTCCGAAATATCATGTGCACCCATTCCAGAATTAACGTCGATAACCTTGGGTCGACACTGATGAATCAACAAATTGCAAAAACTAATCCGGTATCCATTAAATTCGCATAAAAACAAAAGAGTATCTAAATTATTACTCATAGCAGGACTCAAACCTCGAATCGACATCGAAGAAACAGATCATGAAACTCGAACAAGGATGATTACGTGTTAATTCAAGAGATTAATCCACCAATCGTCGGTCGTACGACGTATGAAGATATGCCATAAGAATCTGGAAAACCGAAGACGAAGAACTACTGAGAACACAACTAGGAATTTGTGGAGGTAACGAGGATTTTATACAGTGATGTAGGCAAGGCGGTTAGTGAGATGGACGCCTGTGATTCACGATGACTTTATTGATCGATAGCCAAGATGCTCCCACGTGGCTGATATGGTATATTATGTGAGTTAGGCGGTGGCATAAATACCTTGGAATTTCGGCTTTGCGTCCGTCCCACGCTCACGTTAACGATGTTGACATTGCCAAAAGCACACAACTCTAGAAAATTATGGGTGGGCTGATTATAAAATAAATTTTGGGCTACATGAGTGGAGTTAGCCCGTGAAGTTTCGAGTGTGCAGAAGCCTGTTTGTTTTAGAAATCGAAAAGTTCTTGTGACTAAGGGTCCATTCAGTATTATCTTTAAACTGATATTTTTGCAGAACGAAAATAAAAAATGAAAATAATATTTTGAGTTTAAGAATGTGTTTGGTAACTTTTCTACTCACATATTCTAAAAATAAGAAATCTGATATGCATTCCAGATTGTTTTCAAAAAATTTAATTTTAATAATTTTATTTATTAAATATTATATAAATAATTAATATTTTGATTATTTAAATAATAAAATATAAAATAAATTTTATAATTATGTTAAATATGTAAAATAAAAAATAATATTTATAAAATGCAATTTTTATGTTTCAATAAAATTAAATTTTTAATAAATAACGTTTTAAAAAATTAAAAATCTTTCTTTTAATAATTTTATATGTTTACAAAAAAATAAAATAATAAAATATTTATCTTACAAAAAATAAAATAAAAATATTAAAATAATATATGCATTTAAGAAAATTATTTAAATTAATTTTATTATTTTTTAATCATTTAGGAGATTGTCATCGTAAATGTTTGACAGCTTGAATTATTTTGCAAAACAAGAAAAATAATAATGATGATGTAGAAAGTTATTCTTTTTTGAATTTTGTGCATTACTGTAATTCTCAATACTTAAATAAGAGATAGATTTTACTTAAAAATAAAGAAAATAATTATAAAAAAAAAAAAAAATTTTAATAAAGATTCTCCGATACTTAAATTAAAATTTTATTTATAAAAAAGAAACTAAAACTAAAAATTGACAATAATTTAATACCGTAGAAAATGTTACTTATTTTCTTAATTATCATACCTTATATAATCGAATTTCATAATTATAGGTCATGTGTCTTGTGATTATTCTTTTTTCTTACATATCATGAAATTTATTATTGAAATTATGGATTATAACCATAGCAATCAATATCCGTATTTATCTGAATAATATATTAATTAGATTCTAATTTTAATTTTACTCCTTCTTTTAAGACCTTAGCGAAGTAATATGTTTAATCTCTCTAATTAATGTATCTTTTAGATTAATTAAGAGTTTATTAAAAATTAACTCTTTGATTACTTAGTTATTAATCACCTTTTAATGTATTATTACATAAGTTATATAATCCTAAATCAAGTGTTCATAATTATCCTCTTTCAAGTATTAATTATAAACACATTAGTTCATTATGTATATTGGTAAGTTACACCCAAAGTATTAAACATAGAAATACACAAATAAACTAATAAAGATAATTATTAAAAACTTATGAATAAGAATAAACAAGATTTACAAGAGCTTCCCTTACTCCTAAGCATGTGTTTTTAGCCACTAATAAAAAAAAAATATATTGTAATGAATTTTAAAAACTCATAAATATTCATAAATATAAAAAGGAAGAACAAGAAAATAAAAAACAAATTCTTGAAGCCCAAAATTTTAATAGTCTTTAATATTTCTCCTTTCTTGATCTTCACAAGTCTTCAAAATCCTTTGATTTTTTTCCTCAAATGGTAAACTCTCCTTTTTTTCTTTTGTTTATGGCGACTCTTCCTTCTTTCAAGACTTTTTAAAGTGTTTTATTTATAGGAGAATGATTTTAGACCACTAAAAATTTAGATGCCTAAAAAATATTATTGGAACGAGAGAATTTCTGTTATAGTGGGCTTTTTATGCTTTTATGGTTTGCTATAACTGGTTTTAGCAATCGATTTTCTGATTGTCATTATATTGGGAGAACTTCTCTTGTAATGAAACTTGGTTCATTCAAATTTAAAAAAAATGAACTTTTTAGCTCGTATTTTATGAAATAAACTCTTAAGACTTACACACATTAAAATTAAGAAATACATAAAACAATACAAAATTATTAACAAACTATGTAAAACGAAGTGTGGGTAAGTTAATAAAAACCAAGTTATCAAAGCTAGAGACTAGTGGTTGGAGACTAGAAGAAACGGATGATCATCTTGTGTTTGATTTCATTTTCTTTCTTTTCTTTGGATTTAAACATTTATTTATTTGAGTTAATTATGTCAATTTCCTTATGAATAGCTAAATACCTAGTTAGAGTGAAGTTTAATTTTTATGTTTTCTTTAAATAGTTTTAACGTTTAAACTCTTCCTATTAATTGATGACATAAGAAAATTTTTTGCATTAATTTTTAGGATTTATGAAAGTACAAGAAACATAAATAATATAATAGAAAACTAAACATAAGTGATTAGGAATAGAAATATCTTCTAATTATTTATGAGATTGCCATTAAACTGATATGTTGAATACATGAACGATGCTTGACAAAGTAAGTTTATTGTATTAGATTAAGGAGGCATAACCTAGTTATTAATTGGTTGAAAAATAATTAGTTACTAGGTAACAAAAATAGGGTGATGTTAATGCTTATTTCACATACTCAACTTCAATACAGATATTAACTTGAGTAGTAAAATATAAGATTTTATTGAGATTCGAAAGATGAAATAAAATCAACTTAACCTTAGTTAATAGATAATTGATATTTGATGATAATAAACGAGTGCACACATAAATACTTGGGTTTAGTTACATACCTTGAGCATGTTTTAGTAGATTCTTCACTTAACTTAGTCAATTATTTTAGTTGTTAGTTTTTAATTAAGCTTAGTATAGGGTTTATTCGTATTGCCTGAATAGAATTAAATCACTCATATTGCGGTAATTAACTTAGAACATTCACATTTCTCATAGGATCGACAATTTAATATTTCTTATTCTACATTACAAACTTGATACTGTGCATTCCGGTTAATAATTATGTTTTAGAAAATACACAACACTTGTCTAGTAGTGTTCCTTTCATCTTCCCTTCTCTCCTGGGTGGGGGTTGCCGCATGAGAAGACTCTCTCCAACGGGTTGCATCCTTTGAACTTCCTTTGCTAGCCATCTCTAATGAAAAACTTCAGCAAGTACCTGCAACAAAAACACAGAAAGCAAAACAAAACAAGAAAACCACGAAGAAAGGAAAACAAAAGAAGAACCAGAGAATTCCGAAAGTAAAAAATGAGAAAACTAGAGAGAGAACAAAAGAGAGAGTTAGATTTGTGAAAATGATAGGAGTAAAAGGGGGGTGATTTTGATCGCTAATCTAGACGATCAGGGAATCGCCACGTGTCCCAATCCATAAGTGTCCTCCCACGGCTCGAAGAACCATCACGTCTCCTTAACAGTGATTCGTCACGTGACACATCCCTAGCCCAATATTTAAAATCTGCTCAGAACTCGAGGAGCCGCTTGCTCAGAGACAACTGTTGACAGTTGTGACGTTACTTTTTATGGGGGATAGTTAATAAGGACGGAACAGAGACCCAGGAAGGACACGTCATCAATAGGCTAATGGCTCCATTAAAAGAGAGAGAAAGTATCCTAGTGACTAGGAAGCTTCCACATCACGCCAACCGTCTCAGTGGTTGGCTTCCCTAACAGTTAAACTAAATTACCTGAGCCAGCACTCTCCCCTGGGACGGTTCGCCTCAGGCAATAATTTCTGACGCAAGCTCTATGAGTCTCACACCAGAAACTGGGGGACTGGTTGTTTGGGGAAAAATTATAATATCCCGTGTTATAAGGGTATTGTTATAGTATAAGTTGACAATCTAGTGTGAATGGCAGTAAACTGCCGAGCACTCTGTAGTTTTCTTGACGATATTATAGGTTACTAACTCCGATTTAGATGATTTTTTTTTCCATAGAAAT
>JAVXUL010122930.1:0-16627 GCA_035590515.1 Trichilia minutiflora | reverse complement strand
TTTAATAGGCCCCACACGAGCCTAGGATCACACCCATAACCCCATGAAACACAAAACGTATGCAGGTGTAAGGATGGGAAAAGTAGAAAATAACAATTATACCCTCGGGGTGAGGTATGGGTCGTTACATCGATGATCCCCGAATAGCCTTTTAACCACTCTAGCCTTTGTTTTTCTAGATAGAAATGGCTTCTATTTTCATCTCTACGACCTCACCCGAGGTTGTTGTTGGGGGAGATAACATAGGAGAAGGCTTAGAATTGGTTGCCAGTCTGGCATCAATTTTTGAGATTCGGTCCCTATACGAGCAGGATTGGTTCACTTCAACCGTCATGAAAACTGACCTAGAGGCCTATACGGCCCTTTATAATATTTCGAAGGATGTGTACCTCCGAGGCTAATGAAATACCCAGCACACCTCCTGAGGGCGAAGTTGCCTTCAATGAGGAGCTGTTCCACCTAGGGGTGAGGTTACCCCTACAACCTTATTTTGGTCGGGTTCTGATCATGATGAGAATAGCCCCCTACCAAGTGAATCTGAATGGTTGAAGGACGTTAGAAAGACTGTATATTCTGTAGGGGGAAATCACCGACTCCCCACCCTCCATAGAAGATCTAGAGCACATGTATGTGCTCAAAAAGAATCTTATGTGATTTTACCTCCAGGCTAGACCTCGGAAGTCCAACATGATAAAGGAGAACCCCACCAGTAATAAGGACTGGAAGAGCAAGTGATTCTTTATAAGAGGGAATTGGAATTCTGAGCCACACCTCTCTGTCCTTAGCACATTTGGTATTGCCTTGACCTGGGCAGGAGAAACAGACCTGAGCCCCCGAAGCGTAGAAATTATAAGACAAGCTAAGGCTCGATCTTCGAATCAGAGATCATTACTTTCTGATTCGAATTTACTGGCCTCGGGTCTGGTAAAAACATGCTCGAACAAAGACTTCGTGAACCTTCAGAAGAAAAATTTTTCCTATAGTATAGTCTCCTTCATAAACATTTGATTCTATGGTATGTATATTTCTATCACTAATATAACTAACTCTTTTGTTTGCCTTTTTGTAGGAATAACCATGTCTGGTAAGTCATCAGCTCTGTCTTCTCTGGGGAAGCCTGTGAGGAAAAATAAGGCTGAACCCTCCAAATAGACTCCCCTACCCCTGACATAACAAAGTAGGGGGACTATTTTAATAAAGAGAAGAAACCAGGGGTCCTCTGAATCGAGATCCGAGTTCGCCCCTATCATAGTCCAGGACAAGGGAAAAAAAATAGTGGTGGAGAAGCCGCCCCTTGATAAGGGGTAAAAGAGGACAAAAAATGACCCCCCGATCGAGCAAGGTCAAAAGAAATTGAAGCTCAGAGGGTCGGGCTGTCAGTTTTTATAGGGTCTCAAAAATACTCAAGCTTAGGCAGGGTAACATTTTCGAGAAGAAGCAAAAATACTTTTCCTACATTCTGGATATGATAAACGACACGGAGAAGCATCTGGCCCCTCATATTACCGAGAAGCTCGATAACATAAAGGATACCAAGGCCATAGACTTCATGTATCGATGGGGTCTACGAGTAAGTTCAACACTTGATACTCAATACTTGTTCCTTCAAAATTTTACTGACAATTTGCTTTACTTGCAAGCTTGTTACCAACTCAAACGATAGTACGAGGCCAAGAAGGATGAGACGAGCAAAATTAAAAAGTTCGAAAAAGAAAATGCTTATACTGTCAATCAGAGGGAAAAGGCAGAGGCAGCTTTGGCCACTGAGAGAACGTAATGGGAGGCCAAGAAATCAACGTGACAAAAAGAAAAGGAAGAGCTTGAACTCCAACTCGCTTTCTCAAAATCTGTGCACTCAAGGTTGGATCTCAAGAATACCAATTTAAAGTCTCGGGTAGCGCTGTAACAATCTGAGATAGAAATTTTAAAAAAGTAGATAGCTGGAGAGCTCGAGAGAATTCAGGCTGCAGTGGCAGTCGTCGAGGCTAAGGGGGAGGCTACCGTGAATTAGGCCATTGACTTGACCTGCCAAACCTTCCAGGAGAAACACCTTCACCTCTATCTCCGGTGGCTTTATGAAGAGCTGGGGTGTGAAATGCCAAACTTCGGGGTCCAAGACCAAGAAGTAAACAAGGAAGCCCCTGCCTTAGATGCTGTAGCCAAGGGAACCCATACCGATCCTCCCAAGATAACTGGCCAGCCTCTTACCGATCCGTCAATAAACCCCGCATCCGAAGATCTTGAAGCTGTAAAGAATGACAAGTAGAGTCGGGTGATTTATAATAATATTAGCCTCCGGTATCTGTATAAATCGAATACTTTAATGAATATTTGTTCTTTTAACCCTACTCTTGCATTTTCTTGATTATGTTGGAAATGGAGTATTTATCCAAGTAAAAGACTTAGAAAAAACACCACAAGGTTTACCACTCAACTCGGTATGGATATCCAAAGAAATGAATTAACAAATAATCAACCAGTCCAGTAGGAATATCCGAGCAAATAACTTAGATAAAATTTAATCAAATATGGTGATCAGTTTAATATGTGCATCTGAGCAAATGATAGAAGAAATTTTGTTAAGTATAATAAGTAGATCGGTATGTATATCCGAGCAAATAACTTAAATAAAATGTAAGTAGTATATGAGATCACCCCCATATAGATATCCAAGTAAATAACTTAGACAAAATTTCAACAACATATGATATCATCTTAGAATAGATATCTGAGTAATATACGAGATTAAAGTTACCCCGGTGTAGATATCCGTTCAAATAACTTAGACAAAAATTTTAGCAACATATGAGATCATCTCAAAATAAATATCCGAGCAATATACGAGATCAAAATTACCCTGGTGTGGATATCTGTTCAAATAACTTAGACAAAAATTTCAACAACACATGAGATCATCTCATAATAGATATCTGAATCATTTACGAGATCATCTCATAATGGATATCTGAGCAAATTACTTAGAATATTTTCGATAAATATATCAGCTCACATCAGATGATAAGCAGCAACATTAAATATGGCAAACATATTCATCACAAAGAGATAAAGATAAAAGGCCAATATATTAATCTCATTAATTACTAAAACAAATCGCATACACAATCAGAAAAATATTAACAAGTAAATCTATTGAATAATCTGATTCAAACAATAACATAAAGTAACAACAAATCGTAAGCAGTATACGGGCTCGAATCATGGACGGTATGGTTCAATATATGGATAAAATCGAGGATGACATGATCCCTATAATTGGCTTCAGATATTAATGTCCCAAGGGCCTCAGATTAATATGATTTCTCAAGCTGCATACATTCTTATTATGGAGACGACGTGGTCTCGCTGACATAAGATCTTCTTGGGATAACTTGATCCCAGTAGTCGATCTCGGACGACATGGTTCCATAAGCTACTAATATTGGTGTGGGGGTTGCTTATTCACCACACCATCCCAATAATATTGGTATGTGGATTGCCTATTTACCACACCGCCCCAACAAATGTTCTTAGCACAGAGATGACGTGGTCTCGCTGGTATAAAGTCTTCCTGGGATAACTTAGTCCTAGTAGTTGGCCTCGAACAACATAATCTATATAGCCTCGAAACGATGCGGTTTCATAAGCTACTAATGTTGGTGTGTGGATTTCCTATTCACCACACTGTCCCAATAATGTTAATGTGTGGATTGCCTATTCATCATACCATCCCAACAAATGTCCTTAGCATGGAGACGATGTGGTCTCGCTAGTATAAGGTCTTCAACTTAAAAGATTCAGCCAGCCTTGACATAGAAATCAAATCTAATTAGAGTACTGAAAAGAGAGGCGTGATTGGTGTTCTTCATGGAGTAAGTGTTCAAGACGCTAATCACGGGATCAGGGGATTTGTTGCAAAAAGGGTCGGATCAAGGATAATAGATTTTTAGTCTATCCTTGTTTCATGGCTTTCTGATTGGGGTGCCATTCGAGGTCTTCAATTTGTATACCCCTAGTCTGAGTATTTGAATGACTTTGTATGGTCCTTCCTAATTAGCTTCAAATACCCCTTCATCCGGGAGTTTGGTATTAAGAGTCACCCATCAGAGGACTAGATCTCCTCTTTGGAAGGTTCTGTATCTGACTTTTTGATTGTAATATCGAGTCACTTTCTGTTGGTGATGTATTACCTGAATTACAGCCTCATCTCTCTTTCCATCTAATAAATCTAATTCTAGTCTCCGACTAGCTTCATTCTTTTCTTCATTGTAATCTTGCACTCGAAAGGTTGGGATGTCGATCTCTATGGGGATCATGGCTTCACATCCGAAGGCTAATAAGAAAGGAGATTCTCCCGTTACTATATGGAGAGTGATTCTGTAAGTTCAAAGCACTTCAGGTAGTTTATCAATCCATGCCCCCTTATGTTCCCTGACCTTCTTCTTGAGTGCTTTCTTGACTACTTTATTGGTAGCTTCCACCTGTCCATTAGCCTGAAGATGCACTGGGGTAGCAAACCTTAAGTCGATACAAAAATCCAAGCAGAATTCTCTGAGCCTAGCATTGTCAAATTGCTTTCCATTGTCGACCACCAATATTTGTGGGACTCCGAAGTGGTATATGATATTCTGCTTGACGAAGGCTGTAGTCTTTTTCTCTGTTATACTGGAGAGCGGCTCTGCTTCCACCCACTTTATAAAATAATCTATTGGCACAATGGTATACTCAGTGTTAGCTCGGACGATCGACAGCAGTCCAATCAGATCCAACCCCCATTGAGAGAAAGGCCAAGAACTCGAAAGACAAATGAGTTCTTTTGGGGGATATCTTGGGATATCTCCATGAATCTGACATTGATGGGAAGATTTAACCAGCCTGAAAGCATCCTGTAAAATAGTGGCCTAATAGTATCCTTACCGAATGATTTTATACATCAAAGAACAAGCCCCTATGTGACTATCACAGGTTCTATTGTGGATTTCTTCGAGAACCTTATCCGCCTTATCTGGTCTTAAATATTTCAAATATAATAGGTTAAATCAACGTTTATAAAGTACATTATCAATAACAGTGTACTTGGTTGATCGATTCTTTATTTTTCTTGTCTCATTTCTGTTAGTCGGTAGCTCTTTATGTTGAATATAAGACTTCAACTCCTTCATCCACTTCGGGTCAAGGGTTTCTTACAAGGAAGCAACAAAGTCTTCTTTGAGGTCTACCCTTCTCTGTGTCAAGATATCGACTGGCACCGTAGTTGGAGCTTTTCCCTTTGAAAATCGAGATCAATTTTGCTAGAGAATCAGTCCGGGAGAGCTATGTTATGGTGACACTCTGGAATACGTCCATTAACTTCTTAGCTTTGACCAAGTAAACCTGCATATTATCCTCCCGAGCCTGGAACTACCCATTGAGCTGATTGATGATTAACTGGAAATTGTTGTATATGATCATGTTTCAGGCTCCTAAAGCCTGAGCTAACTTAGTCCAGTTGATCAGTGCCTCGTACTTTACCTCGTTGGTGGTCACTTTGAAATCAAACCGTAGAGAATACATGACCTCTTCTCCGTCTGGCCTCCTCAAGATTATTCCTACTCCACCTCCCTGAATGTTTGATGCTCCGTCAACATGCAAATGCCAAATACCCTCTAAGACTTTAGGGTCGAGTATATTGTTCTCGTCTTGGATGTTGTTGACATCCGAGACCTGCAATATGATGAGCTATTCTGAGACCGTTAGTTCTATCACAAAATCTATCAGAGCTTGCCCCTTAATAGCTTTTCAAGGCCGATAGTCTATATCATACTCACTGAGGTTCACAGACCACTTTACCAATCTCCCTGACAAATCTGGTTTGTAAAGAATTTGACTCAGGGGTTGATCCGTCATCATAACTATCTGATGAGCCTGAAAGTAAGGGCGTAACTTTCTGACAGCAACAACAAGTGAAAGGGTGAACTTCTCAGGTGGAGTATATCGGGTCTCGGCATCCAACAAAGATTTGCTCGTGTAGTACACAGGTTTTTATACCTTTTCTCCATCTTTTTTCATGAGAACAGAGCTCACAAAGTGCTCGTCAACTGCCAAATATAGTTGTAAAACGTCTCCCTTTCTCGGGGCTTATAAGATGGGGAACGTGTCCTAAATATTCTTTGAGCTCTCGGAAGCCCCAATCACAATTCTCATCCCATTCCAGCCTCTTCCCTTTTCTCATAATCTAGAAGAAAGGGAAGCACTTATCCGTGTCCTTTAAGACAAATCTACTCAGGGCTGTCAACCTCCCTATCAAACTTTGTAGCTCCTTTATTGTGGTCGGGAGCTTCAGATATAGGATGACCTTAACTTTTTGTGGGTTCGCCTCAATGCCTCGTTCACTGACCATATACCCGAAAAATTTTTTAGCTCTAACTCCAAACGAATACTTCTCAGGATTTAACTTCATATTGTACCTTCTCAAGTACGAGAATGTTTCCTCCAGGTGTTTAGTATGGTCCGAGGCCTTCACAGATTTTATAATCATATGATCGATATAAACCTCCATGGTTAACCCGATCAAAGGTTTAAAAACCTTATTAACTAATGTTTGAAACGTTGCCCCTGCATTCTTTAATTCAAAGGGCATGATTGTGTAACAGTATAGCCCCTGGTTTGTGACAAATGTAGTCTTGTCCTGATCGGGTCCATACATTCTGATCTAATTGTACCCCAAAAAAGCATCCATAAAACTGAGGAGCTCGTGATCAGCCATGGCATCTACCAATTAGTCAATCTTTGAAAGGGGGAAGCTATCTTTTGGACAAGCTTTATTCATGTTGGTGAAATCTACACACATCCTCCATTTCCCATTGGCCTTTTTCACCATCACCACGTTTGCAATCCATTCGGGGTATTGAACTTCTCGGATGAACCCTGCTTTCAAAAGCTTGTCAACTTCAGCTTTGATGTCCTCCCTCCTTTTAGAGTTGAATATTCGTCTCTTCTGAGCCACTGGCTTGAACTTTGGATTCACCATCAGTCAATGAGAAATAACCCGAGCACTGATCTCTCGTATGTCATCATGGGATCAGGCAAACACATTGGCATTCTGCCTTAATACCTCTATCAATGCTATTTTATGCTTGGGGGTTAAATTGAACCCAATCTTCACGGACCTCTTAGATCGTCTGTCATCCACAGAGACAGACTCCATCTCTTTGAGTGGCTTGATAGATGACGTCTCCTTAAACTGACCTATCTCCTTACCCATCTCTTCCGTTGGTCCCCCCTACTGATTGCCTTCTACATGACCTGCAGTTGTTCCCTCCAGTGGGCATTCATGAATACAGTAAGAATTTTTGAAAGCAGTGGCAAAGCAGGATCGGGCCTCTCTCTGATTTCCCCTTACAACCTCGATCCAATCTCCTGCTCTGAACTTCAACTTTATATAATGAATACTCTCCACTGTTTTTGTAGATCGGAGGAATGGTCTCCCCAAAATTATGGAGTATGGTATCTTTAGATCAACAACCTGGAATTCTACCATCATGGTTTTCTGATAGGATCGATCGCTTATTGTCACTGGCAACTACACTGTACCCAAGGGATAGATATAGAACTCTCCAAATCCATGCAGGGCAGTCTCAGCAGGTCTCAACCTTAGATCCTTGATGCTTAAAGAATTCAAGTTCTCCGTGAAGATGATATCATTAAAACTCACTGTGTCAATTAATATCCTGTTAATCTGAGAAGTCTCAATCATCAACGTTACTATCAGGACATTGTCATGTGGGTAATGAACCCCACACTCATCCTCATCTATAAATAATATTGGGATCGAGGCCACTTTGGGCCTCTTTTCTGCTCATACATTTAACACGTGTGGCTCCCTATTGGTACTCAGAAGAGAATATCAAGAATAATTCTTTCGAGAGTTATTTGAATTTTCAACTAGCGTGGGGCTCCCTATAAAAACCATGGCTTCGTTGTGCCTCTGATCCTGTCTCGAATTTTGGACCTTGTCATCATCTCAAACCACAAATTCGGTCAGGTAGTTATTCCTGATCAAAATTTTAATTTGATTCTGGAGTTCATAGCAATTGTTTGTCAAGTGTCCCATGTCTTGATGGAACTCACAGAATCTGTTCTTGGCTTCCCTTATTGGTTTATATCTGATCGGGCGAGGGTCTAATAGAAGAGTCCCTCGCCTCCTCACCTCCTCCAAGATCTGGGAAATGGGTGCATTTAGGCAGGTGAATTTTTTCTTCTCTTCTACCTGGGCTACTCGCCTCAGGTCATCTCTCCGAGGCGACCTTCTTTCCCTGACATAAGGCTCCTCCCTACATCTGTCACTCCTGTAATACTCAGGGGCTCTATCTCTCCTATGGCTCAACTCGAAAAACTTTCTCTTATTATTTCTCCACTTCTTATTGTCTGACTTCTTGAATCGAGTATTGTCTCTAGGGGGAGCCCCCACTGGTTTCTGCTCTTTCATCTTCAGTATTACTTGATTTTTGACTTCAATCTCATCAAGTAATTTCTTTGAGCAACCTCGTATGTCTTCACCGAAGAGTTGCGTATAGAATACCAAGTTCGATCTATTTTTAGCCCCTGTTTCAGCCCTTCCAAGACCAAAGGGTGATGAAAGGCTCTCAGATCAAACACTTCCTTATGGTATCTTTTGGCGAAGCTCCTGAGACTTTCGCCACTTCTTTGTTTGAGCAGCAATAAGGAGCTCAGGGTTTTGGTACTAAAGACTGCTCCTCTGAACTCTACAATAAATATATCATACAACTGTTCGAAGTCTCGGATGTTCCCTAGAGTCAAACTCATGAACCATTTCCTAGCGTGTCCTTCTAGGGTTAGTGAAAATAAATGACACATCTAGTCTTCATTTAAGCTCTGGACAAGCATCATCTCATAAAAGAAGTCCGTGTATAATGATGGGTCCGTCTTCTCAGAAAATAAAGTAATTTGGGGTATTTTAAACTTCTTGGGTAAAGTTTGGTCCAATAATTTGGAGGCGAAAGGTGACTTTGCATAAGGCTCTTTTTGTTGGATAGACTCAGTTAGTTCATCTCGAGGGCGCATCTTCTCACTATTTATCTCCTCCACCAGCTTTCTTACCAAGGCCTCGACGTCCTTCCCATTGGTGTCTGTTCCCCAATCTTTTTTATGGCACGAGTACCTGTGCCTAAAGGCTTCATGTTCTCTCCTTCGTCTCTGCTCCAAATTATCCTCATATCACTCAGGGGTAAGCTGGTTTCATCGGGTATCTCCTGGACTACTTTTGGGCTCTGAGAGACCGGTGTGGACTCAGGATGATGCCTCTCATGGGCGAGAGAAGGCATGCATGCATCCCTGCCTCCCCCTTTCTTCGGGTGGGGCTCATTAACGGCCTTACTCTTTTCTTTTTTCGCAGTTGTATATTTTTTAGTCCTGGGTTTTCTTCTCGTCCCTTCGTCATTCCTCACCATAGCTTCTGATCGAGGAACATTACTCTCCACAGTTTTATCTGGTATCTTTGTGCCTTCATCTGGCACCTTCGTACCCAGCATGCTTTGATGCATTATCTTCTTCATCTCTGATATTTCTTTAATCGGCATTTGTATTTGTTGATCTTTCTCTGCATGTTGTTGTTCACTGTCCTGGAGCAGCTATAGCATATGGGTCATCTCATCTGTTCCTCTTGATTGGGATAACTTTCATGTATGACCCTTACCATCATTAAATCGAGAGCTCTTGTGCTTCAAAATTTCATGCAAGGTATTGTCCACTCCATCTGCTTCAACGGTAGCATCAATAGAGTCTCCATATGTGTTTCTACGCTCTGACACATGCCTCTTGGTTGAATAGCCTCTGGTGTTTGTCATCTTTACTGGAGCTGATTATTCTTTGTCTTTTTGTTCAAGATTCCCACAGACAGTGTCAAATATTAATGCGAGAAATTGTGGTCGTCTTCAACCTCAAGCACCAATTAATCTTCTTTCTCAAGCTCCTATTCTGTGACTGCAAAAAAAAAAGGAATCTCAGGGATAAAGCCGATTTTTCGGTGAAAACCCTCTGATACTTAAGTCAGTGAAGGTTTTGCTTGTGTGTGAAGTGAAGAAAGAAAGACGAAATAATAGCAAAAAAGGTTCAGAAAATATTTTGTGTGTGTCTGAATGCTTCTCTTTCTACTGTATAGTGTGAGAATTAGTGCCAAAAGTGTAGAATATTCTCTGAATGTTGAAAACATACCTCCTATTATTCTTGGATTCAATTATATTGGAATCATGGAATTCCGTACCTTGTGAACATGTGTCATCATACAGTTAATGTATCCAAAAAGCCTGTAGTGAAAATCACGGGGTATGGATATCGTGGTACTGTTCCCTGCCACATATACCTCGAGGTCCCGAGCACATATTCTCCGAGGCGGAACCTCCAGAATCCCTGAGACCTAAGCGTCGATTCTCCAAAATACGAGCACCTATTTTTTTCGAGACCTGAGCATCAGTATTCCCCGAGGCTCCGAATCCTGACGTGCTTTTTGAAAATGTGTCAGGGTTTTGTTGACATCATATAACAGTGTCGTAGATGACGCTTATATCCCAAGTGTCCCCAAGTCTCTGAGTCATACACAGTATCATGATTGAATCCTCTAAGACGAGGTCTTCGATAGCTGTTTTTGATGGTAGATAACCTAAGAGAACTTCTCTGACCAGTGGCCTCGGATGGATTACCCAAGCCTAATCTATTATTTCACATGCTGCAGGAAGAGGTCTCAGAACGTTGTCGTATTTAGAGATATGCGGGGGAGAATTATGCCTGTATGATGAGCTTGAACCTTTGGACTAGGCCTTGATGAAAATACCTAAAAAAGAGTTATTCTAGAAGTCTATCTTTTTTTATTATAAATATATTTTGTTTAGATATTTTTTTAGGATATTGTATTTCAGTTTAAATAAAATTTATAGTAATCTTATTATAATCTATCTTTTAGGAGATATGTTTTGTTTTATAATAATAATCCTATTTTAATTCAAATAAGATTTATAGTAGAGACAATATAAAAGAGGCATCTTTTTGTCTTTTATATTCAGTTTTTTTTAGTTTAATTTTTCACGAATTATGCAAAAAAATTTTATCAAATTGTGTAGTTTTCAGTATAAAACTAGTTTATCTTTTTTCTAAGACTTATTGTGTATTAGACTTTATTTATTATGTGTACTTGCCGCGTCAATTGGTATCAAAGCAAGTTCAAAAATCACCCAATTCAAAGTCAGATGACGACAGTGTAGTAAGTTGTCATATCCATGATAGTGTTCAGGATATGAAAGCCCTGTGAATTGATATCCAAAATTAAGAGACGGCATTCAAAACCTTGGCAAAAAGTGTCGATAGTAGATTCTAAACGTTCGAGGGATGTTTTGACAAGATTGCTGATCAGTTACGAAAGTTTTAACTTCCTATCAACATCTCATATATGAAAAAGAAATATAAAACGCGTATATGATTGTATCATAATCGAAGAAAATTTTCAATCAGATTTTTCTTTCTATTTTTTATTTTATAATAACCTACTCAATAGGAGTCTACTCAACAAAAAAAGATAGAATAGAGTTTTTAATCCCATACCTTTTTTTTATATAGAATTAAAAAGAAATCTAATCTAACTTTGGTTAGTCTTTGTTAAAAGTTAGGTTTTTGTTGGACTTTCCAATTAAAGACTTAAGTAACTACCAAATCCCATTAAGTCAAATTTTTTTAGAACAAATCCACTTATTCAATGACTATATCATTAATCTATTTCTAATAAAATTACAATAACCATTAATATAAACCTACAAAAATCTCGATTTCTTGGTCAACTTATTAATAGACCTGTTCCTGCATAGAAGTTCTAATAGACCAAGAGATATGATAGAATCATAGGCAACTAGTCTACAATGATGATTCAGAAGAAGACGATAATTTTGTGTTTGTCGACAATAGACATGCAAGATATGGTGGCAGGAATGCCTATAATTATGACAGAGATGGTGGTGATTTTAGATTAAAGGTGATATCCCTCATTTTAGTGCCAATCTGAATACTGAAGATTTTATTGATTGTTTTGTTGATATGGATAGATTCTTCAATTATATATGGACATTCTAGAGAATGAGCGGGTAAGATTGATGGTGTGTAAGTTCAAGGGTGGTGCTTCAGCCTGGCGGAAAGGTTACTGACTGAAAGAAATTTTGAATAGAAACAGCTTGTCAGGACGTGGTTCAGGATGAGATGGTTATTGAAAAGAGATTTCCTTCCTCCTGACTATGAACAGATTCTGTTCTCCCAGTACCAGGATGTAATCAGGAAGGAAGACAGTAAACGGGATGCCTTTGACAGGAGTTCCAATATTGGGTCAGGATGCTCTAATATGTTGGATAATACGGAGGTTTTGGTGCAATTCCTTCTTACAAAGCAGGAGAGCACTCATCTGTAGTAGAAACTTCTAGTGTTGACATAGAGGTACAGGAAGGATGGAGTGGTTTGAGAAGCCGAATTAGTGAGCCTTCGACTGCTACTCAGCGGCCCCCGTATGTTAATGATGATAACAAACGTCAGTCAACTTGGATAGAAAACAACTTGCAAACTCTCTCTACAGTGAACTCTAGGCCTTTTCTCTTACCTGGTGATGCTAACAAAAGCATTAATTATTCTAATGTTTCGGCTATTTCACGATCAGCCCTCAATGCTTCACAAGAACAAAGTGAGAAGCTGCAGAATAATTATTCTCAGAGATCTCTGCAGCAATTTATTGGAGAAGGAACCAAATGGTTAGATCACAGCACGCAAAAAACTAGTTGTTGAAGGCAGTCGTTCTTATTCCTTAGAAGCGGAACCATATATAAAGGATATTTCAATTTCTCAAGCGCAGGTAGAGAACATGTCCTCATATAATATTAATAATGACCAGAAGTGCGACAGACCAAATAGTTAAAACTTCATTGAGTCTATTTCACTTGGCGAGGGTGTTACTTTGAAAGATAACAATATTGAACACTTTGTGCTTGAATTTGATTTTGTACCATTCAATGCATCTTTTCCTTGTGCCAACCAATCTTCATTTGTTGGTTCGGGATTAAATAGTGCACCAAGAATATGGCAAAACTGTGGCAGATAGTAATAGCTAAGGTCAAGCAGAATATTGAACTAATGCTAAGTATGGTAACAGCAGACAAGCATCGCAGGAGAAGAGAGTTTGCAATTTGTTTTCAAGTGGTGGAAAATGGTGAGGATCATATAGCCGATGGTTAAATGGATCTAGTCAAGCAAAGAAAACAAAGGTCCCAGAGGCCTAGTTTTAGAATTATTTTATCTTTGTTTGTTAGGAGATATATTTTGTTTAGGATAGGGTACCGGTTTACCTAGTCCTTTCAAATAATATTTACAGTAATTCTTTTATAGTCTATCTTTTAGAAGATATATTTTGTTTTAGGATAGAGTTTGTAATAATTTTATTTCAGTTCAAATAAGATTTATAGTAGAGACAATATAAAGAGGCATGTTTTGTTTTTTGTATGCAGTTTTTTTTAATTTAATTTTTTATGAATAATACAGAATTGTTTCTATCAAATTGTGTAAGTTTCAACTTAACTTAATTATATATTAACTTTTGTTTATTACGTATACTCGTTGCGTCCATTAAATATGCTTTAACTATTCTGTTTTATAATCAGGATAGCTGAAGACTCCTACTAAATCATGGCGGTAAAGCAAAGGAGTGCATATATCTTTATCTGTACGTTTTTTGTATAAAATTTCCCGAGACGGCGTGTGCAACGCAACCCCACTTTCGTAGAGGTAATGATGATGAGCAGATTTTAGGAACCAAAACAAGGCCACAATATTCGGAATAATGAACAACAGTGCTTTTCCTTGCTGGTCCCAAATGGCTGCCACACTGCCAAATTCAACGTTCTGCTCCATAACGAGTAGTGTAGTGGGTCCGACTCGCAGTACTAGCAGCTCTACCACCAGAAGAAGCAAACAGGTTATGTAAATTAATCTCTCTGTATATAAAAATTGTGTTCAATATGGTACTCACTTTCATACTAATCATTCTCTAATGCCAACCTGTATGAAAACATTGTAAATATATATTTTCCGAAATACGGATGCCAAAAACAATTAGGAGTGTTATGTCTTTGACATCTACACAGAAAGGGTTATACAGCTTGGGTCTTAGTAACGAAGCACTGAGTTTTTATTGTGAATTGACGTTCCATGTCCATAGAAAACTGCTGCTAAAAGTTGAAAAAGGAGTAGTGATGGAAAGAGGAAAGATTCCCTTAAAATACACACACTTCCAAAATTAATTCTTATATATTTATTAATTATAAGTGTAAGATTGAATCTCAATAGTTGAAACTTGAAAATACTATTTAAATTTAATAATTAATTATAAAAAGTAGTATAATTTTAAAATAACATCCGTCCAGTCTTGTGCACATATATATGATCAAACAAGCTAGCATCCATAAACATTAGCAGGCCAGACATGAAATACTGTTAACTTTTGATCATTGAATGGCTTTGAACTTTGTTTTGGTGCTAAAAAGATTTGAATCTCTGGGAATAAGTTGTTTACTTTTTCCTAGAGTAACAATTTTTAAATAAATATCAAACTATAGCTACTTTGGTCTGCCACATGCCACATATATACGATTTCATAGAAGGAAAAAGTAAGAACCAAAGGCTGGTTCATGTGGGAGACTTCATCAGAGTCAAAACAAAAAGTCAAGGAGCAACAGTTTAAACATTATATGGGTGCAATGCAATGTAATTAATATATTCCAACTTAAATCTTTATTCCGATCTTTCAGTTTGCCTTCTATAATTTTACCATAACCTCAACCAAGGATCTGTTTGTTAGTCAAAAGCATCTCACCTTATAAATCAGTCCATTAAATGGAATGCTCTGAACCTATGCTTGAAAAATAGCAGAAATAAGTAACAAACTTGGGGCCAACTGAATTATACTCATTTGTAATCAGCAAACAATTAATTTGAGCTATAACTCAGCAGTTGTAATCAGCAAACAATTAATTTGAGGATCTATACATGTTTTGACTATAAATATAGGATCGATGTTATTAAAATATTGAATATCGGAATTTCAACTCAGACACAGTAGATGACCCCATTCAAAATATGCTTATTGGGAATCTTTTTCTCTGTCACTGTAATCAATAAAACAACACAGCTCAGAACAAAAATAAATTATAACTAGGTCATTAAATTGGGAAAAAAGAGAAGGCTGCTGCTGGTAAATATTATTTCTTGACAGCAAAGATAACAGCATTTGAGGAACAGCAGCGATAATTTTTGTCTCCAGTAGTCCTTTTGTTCCATAACCAGAGTGCTTTTGCAGGAAACCAATATATACTTACAAAATTACCAAGCACATTCTCTCTGAGAGTACCACATGTTTCTGATTTATACCTCTCTCTCTTCGATTACCTCACTCTGTCATTCATTCCTGAGTTCAATGATTCCTGTCATATATATATTCTTTTTTTTATATATATATATATATATATGCCTGCTAAATTCCTATCTTTAACTCAGCCCAATAAAGCTTAAGCATTTCATCTACTTCATATACAGTCAGGAACAGCCTTTAGTACCGTAGCTAATAAAAAATTGTCAATTACATCAAAAAAATTATCGGACCGGTTAAGCTACAACACACCACGGCACTGCTGCATTTCAAAGGCTAACATTTCAAATTCCAATCATATTTCAACTCAGCAATTGCATGAAATTGTATGAATTAGTTGTTATTGGTGATCTATTAGGTTAAAATTGTGAATATAAAAAATTTTAATTTATTAAATTAGGGATAAATATCGATTGGACTTATCTATTATTATATTTAAAAAAATAATTTAAATAAAATTCATAATATAATTTCCTTGAAACCTTAACAAAATAATACATTTGAAATTTGACCTAAAATTTTTTTAAGAATTTAAATTTTTATCATCATAATAAGTCGGGTTGTAAATATTCTTATTATACATTTAGAGATGACAACTTGTAGCAATGTGAATGGATATATTTATAGAGAGAAGGCAGGATTCAGGAAAATATGTTGTATCTGATAACTCTTTTATATTAAAATAAAAATAGGATTTTATTTTATTTTTTCCCTTTTCTTACATAACAAGAGCTGGGGGATGAAAAAGCTAGCGGCTTATGGTTTCGTGATAGTTCTTTTCTCACTGCACTCATCACCTCTCTCTTTCTCTATCTCTATCTCTCTCTTCTATCTGATCAATTGCAATAGGTTTGGATTTTTGTCCATCGTTTCAACGCAATAACCCAACCGCAATCATCATGCCCTCCTCCTTCTTCACCTTCCCTCTGACTTACCACTACCATCATCATTACTCCCTCACCACCATCACTACAAACCTCCCCCTTTTCAATATTGTTCACCTACTTCACATCCCAAGACCGAAACACCAGCAAAAATCACAAGAAGCCCCAGAAGAAGAAGAAGAAGAAGAAGCAAAACATAAAGGAGGGTTTCCTTATGAAAAACCCTTCTTTTTAGTTTTAATCAACCTTTTATGAGTAAAGGGTCTTTTTCTTTTAAAAGATCCAACAACTCCTCGGGGAATCA
>JAVXUL010122919.1:0-32574 GCA_035590515.1 Trichilia minutiflora | reverse complement strand
GTCAAAATCACATCAAATGTGTATAACCCCTCGGTCTATAGGATCCCACCCGCTCTCTCTGAGCTGTATGGCCAATCTGCAATTCTGGTCGGGGATGTGTGCCTATGTATGATATCCCTCGATCTATAGGATCCCATCCACTCCCCTCAAAGTTGTATGGATTATCCGCAACCCTGGTTGGGATACAATATAAGAAGGCTAGCATGCTTTAGTCTGGACATGTGGATTCCACCCATTCACCTTGGACTGTATGACCCATCCACATTTCGGGGACTATTGGATTCCACCCACTCTCTAAGAGCTGTATGGCCAATCCTCACCATATAGTCATTAGCATGGCACACAAAATCATATCTTAAAAATCATCGGCCCCTTAGGGCAAAACAAATAACTAGTGGCACATAAGACCAACACTTATCAGTGACTCCCAAAACCGAAATAATACTATGACTTACAAGGCCAAACAACATAGTGGTACGCAAGGCCAAAATCATAATCTGTGGCTCATGAGGCCAAAACAACTAGCATGGCACCCCAGCCATAATGCATACTCTATGATGCCGCATTCACATGCATACATAATATTGGCCTCCGGCCTCACATCTCAATATCAATACATACAATAGGCCTCCGGCCTCACATCTCAATATCAATACATACAATAGACCTCTAGCCTCACATCTCAATATCAATATATACAATAGACCTCTAGCCTCACATCTCAATATCAATACATACATTAGGCCTCTGACCTCACATTTATGGCAATGCAGGTTTCACCATAACCTATCTTTATCACAAACAAAGGGCCATCCCGGCCATCACACAACATACATCCAACGCCTCCTCATTTCAATTGCTTATACATATCCATATGCTATCCTCTAGCATTATATTCATTCATAAATACCAAAAAATGAGGCGAAAGAAAGGAAGGTGTCCACTCACTTCCCTGGGTGCGAAACCACCCTCTCGGTATCCTCCTCGTGATGGAGATCCTCCCATCTCAGCTGTCTCTCCTAGATACACATACAAACACATATCACAAAGTGCGTGCATGATACAACGCATGCTCATGCTACTCTCGCATCTCTCTCTCTCTTTCTCTCTCTCTACCCTTTCTCTCTCTAAAACAAGCTATCCTCATGCAAACCTTGCTCTAAATATATATTTCTTATCAATTTCAACACCATAAGCTGCTCAAGATCTCTAATTTATCAATACCTATGACAAATTAGAAAACCCTCAATTTCTAGGATTTTGTGAATAGTAACCCTAAAACCTAATCTTGCGATTCATGCGCATCAAAGGTTTAAAATGGAGAAATGAGCTAAGGGATGAACTTACCCAAGCTGGTAGAAGTGTTATGAGTCCCTCATTGCTCGATTCTCTTACTCGACTACTGTTCATTGTCACCCTTTACTTCGTGATTCCTTGCAAATAGTCGCGTGAAACTCCGATCAGAGGGGATTTCTGGGTTCTGGTGTGGTTTCTCAGTTCATAGGAGTTGGAATGGCAAATTTTCATGGAGAAATGGAGGAAATTAGTTCACTGGTGATTGAGAGAGTTTTCTACTATTTCTGGTAGAGAGAGAAGCCAAAAATTCAAAAATAGGGAAGACGACCTATCCCCGAGTATATATGTTGTAAAATCCTCAAAGGTGTCGATAAGTTTCAAAACGTATCAATACCTTTGGTCTTTTTCCCGTAACGTGTCGATATGTTTGCCCCAACGTATCTACACCTTTGGTCAGAACACTGTTCACAAGCCTGCAGGGTGTCGATACCTTCCTTAACATATCGACATCTTTCATCACAAACGGGTTTTATCACTGTCATCAATGTGTCGATATCCCTTGCCAACGTATCGATACATTGGGCACTATTCACTATTTATCATACCTTCAAGGTGTCGATACCCTTCACCAAAGGTATCGACACCTTAGGCCCCAACAGTAAACATATTGATACCTTTCTCAAAGGTGTTGATACCCTTCGCCTCAACCTCAACGTATCGATACCTTTGCTTTTGGTCCTCCTTCCGAGGACTACAACTTCAATTGACCATAACTTTTAACTCGGATATCCGCTTGGAACCCATAATATATCAATGCGAAGCTCTCATCGAGATATACAAAAATGATAGAAAATTTTTCTCAATTGGAGATGATTTTGGAGTCAAAAATCCAGATCTTTCTCATATATCATACATCATAATCTTATTCAAGACATCTTCTTCAAGTTCTATACCCTTTCGTGCACAATCTAACTACAAAGACATGCACGAAGACTCTTGAGGGATTTACTATTATATCCATAATACTAAGGGATGGGTTTCACAGGCTATCTTTGTTGCACTCCTATTTTTGATAATGCCAGACTGTAGTGGTCAAAAGTGAGCAAGAAGGTGACTGTTCTCGATTCAATGAGAGAATCTCAAGGCTTTGTCCAAGAACATTGCTTGACTCTATTCATAATTCACCTTAAGAGACTAGGGCAATATACCTGACCAAGGGTTAGGTTGATATAGGCAAGGCTCTAGCCTCGAAAGCGTAATACTCAAGTTGCTTTAAATTCTAACCACATGACAAAACTGATGATGTGGTTGATGATATGGATGATCGTTTACCTATGCCAGACATAGAAGATGATGTAGTGTTCGCTTCAATTATCAAGTCAAGGTTTATAATAGGCTTACCTAGCTATGTAGACAAGTGTTAATTTTTGTCACTAAGTGACTGCTAATTTTTTCCCTAACATCTAGTTAACAAAAAGTCTCTGACATTTTTTGTTGAAAATTTATCAACCTGATGACGTGATTGTTGGTATTGTATACCCTAAAATTATTCGTGTTATCCGTTTTAGGTATTTTTGTATTGAATTAATATTTGAATATGTATAGTACATATTCATTGATCATGAAATCATTTCAATTCATATACATATGTTGCTTTCTTATATTGATCATACCAATAATTGAGTACACATATGAATACCCAGATAATTTAATTATCTGAATAATTTCTACTAAAGTCATAGTAATTGGGCATTGATACTGTATAGTAAATATACTAGATATATTTTATGAATATTATAAGATTATATTAGTGTGATGACATGATAGTATAGATTAATAGTTAGAGAACTATTTTTCAAATATGACCATAGATATGACGAATTATACGAAAGTATGATATTAATGATTTGTCATATGATTTACTAGTGTGATAATTGCTCCTGAGACTTAAGATGTCATTGTTGTCTTTCGGTATAGATATACATAGTTCATATAGTGTATAAATGCGAGACTAATCACATCTTATATAAAAAGTTGATTTAATCATGTGTTATTTATATCAGAATACGAGTGATAGACAAGATGACATCTGTTAACTTGATATATAAGATATCAGATTACGGTTGATCCAATCCAAATTTGAGTTCTCATTCGAACATTAGTGAATGCTTGAAACATAAGTTTTTGATTAAAGCAATTTAAAATTATATAAAAAAGTTTTATGATAACGAGTTCAGAGCATATTGACCAAAAGTCTGAGTGAAAATTGAGTTTAAGATTTTTGACATCCATGAGCGCTAACTTAATTGGGATTAAACGAACGAAAGGAATCTATCCATATAGAACATACAATCAAGCATTAAAAGTTCAATGAAGATTTTTTTTCATTGTGATTTAGGGACTATGGCACATTACTACATGTAAATCATAGTCGTTAAGTACCCGAATAGTTCAGAACAAGATCAATATGATCAATTTTAACTAACAGCTAATATCACAGTGAACTCGAGAGGTTACAACATAAAACTTATGATCATTATTTCTTTTAGAGAGAGTAAATATTATCTGGAAGAGAGTTACCACCCTTAAAAATAATATTTGGTTGAAAAAAGTAAACAATTTATGAGTTAAATAGTTTACCTAGTATAAGATCTATATTTAATGACCTAAATCTAATTTAAAATAAGTTATAATATTTTATTAATATTTAAAAATATAAATAAAATTAAAATAAATTTTATCAAAGTAAGTTGACTGAATTTGTGACTATTTGTCATATTTTTAAAATATGAGGGTCTAAGTTATATTTTATATTTACTAATAAGAAGTTTGTTTGACAAACTTTGAGACCCATTTATCTTTGACTAGAAAGACTAAGGGCACTTGAGTACATGATAGATATGGTCATTTTCTATTTTTTATAAATTAATTGATGTTTCTGAAAAATCAAAAGAAAAATAAACTCTCTTCTCTCTCTAAAATTCACGGCCAAGCAAGAGTGATCTATAGGTGTTTGAACTCTTGGAGATCTCATGTTTTTAAGGTTGTTCTTCATTATATAATCACTAAAGGTTAGTGATTTAACCTTAATTATGCTTAATTTTGAAATTTTTGAATATATGTTAATTATTTTAGCATGTAAAACTCCAAGTGTATGTTACACTTACTTGCAACTCTTCAAATGATATCAGAGTATATGAATGAGTTGCTTTTGATCTTATTTTGGTGATTTGATGGTTTGTTTATGATCATTTTTGGGTTTCATTTTCCATATTGCTTTCCAAGGAGGAAGATGATAAATAGTTTATCATCTAAGCATATTAATGAGATTAATAACATCATATGATGATGGGAGACATGATGGAAGCATGGATTTCATGTGATGAAATTGGAAAAAAAAATGATGATTCCATGTATAAGTTTCGACCATGATGTGCAATTGATGAACAAAGGTTGTTTTCATGTGATTTATCATAGTCTAGTGTTGTTTTGAGGAGATGAAAAATAATTGATCATGTTTTGGAACCCTTGATATCAGTCATGTATGCACAAGATGCAAGATGTTTGTGTTTTGGTTAATTAAAATTTAATTAATTGTTAATTGTTTTAATTTAATTCATTTGATGAATGATTTGTTAGGCTAGTTTTGTTGTTAATGTTAATTAACATGGGTTTATTAATATCCATACGTTTGTTAATCTTTTAATTAGATTAAATGATTACTAAGTATCTATATGTTTGATAAGGAGTATGATATGTTTATATAGATACTTGGAAAAGTATAGATACTTTTTAAGTATGGATATGTTGACAAAGATACCTTTTAAAGGTATGGATGCTTTGATAAGTTTGGTTTTTGTAATTATTAAAGCGATAAATCAAGTTTTATATATATTAATTAGTTTAATTTTGGCAAACTCTCATTAGCATAAGGTTTGACTTTAGGCTAAAGTTTATCTTTTAATGATTGTTTTTGATAATTATGTATTAAACTTTTTTTTTGAAATGTTTAATATATATTTGATATGATCAAATTTTATTAAAAATATTTATTTCATTATCCTACTTTTTCATAAACCCTAAATTAGCCTAATACATTTCATTTAATTTGTCTGACAAATTAAATAGATTACACAAATAATTAGATTACATATTTGAAATGTAATTATGATCAAATAATACAAATTAGGTAAATAGTAGTCGAAAAATCAAAACCAAACAAAAAAAATTTCGTAAAAAGTGTTTTAATGAATACACTTATGTTTACTAGTGTTATTAACCAACTATAAGTGTAATTATCAAATTAATAATTCAAATCAAATTAAAATCGAGATTTCTTATATGACAAGTTTTCTCAATTGAGTGTGTGAATAGTAATTATATGAATAGTATTTATATGCAAGATAACTCAATTATAATAATTTATTTCTGTGACAAATAAATATTTTTACACAAGTATAAGTCATTTGTGTGACAAGTGATGTAAAAAATATTCTTAGAGTTATTTGCCAAAAAATAACCAATTACTTGTACATATTCATGTATATGTGATATGTTTGAATATATGCATGAGTAAATAATAATAATTGTTCATATGATGAATAATTATTTGTGTTGATGATCAACCTAAAAAAATAGTTTCAGAAAATTGTCTGAGTCGAGAGAGTTTTCACATGAGATGTGAACAGTTTTGATCTTGAACAAAACTTCTCTGAATTATCATATGTTTGTTTCTCATTGTAGGGTAACTAATAATTCTTATATATAAATTTTCTATTCTAAGATTTCTATTATGTGAGGGGTATGTGATTTGTGTATTTGAATTGGGTTATCTGGTTCTCAGTGATATTTAAATCTTGACTAAGATTCTATTATGTAGGGTTGGGAAGAGAATATTATTTAAAAAAGTACAATGGCTTAAATATAAATAGTATAAGATACCAAAATTTCTATTATGTGAGATATCTGAAACTAGAACAAAGAGTAATATAGAGTCTTATATGAAATATAGAAAATAATTTGTTCTTTATTCATTGAGGTTAATTAACCAAGATTCTATTATGTGAGGTCAGTTAATTTTAATGAGAATTTGATACCCACTAATTATTAAAAATCTAACAAAATTTTTAAATCTTATTTGAGTAGTGTAGGGTTTAAATTAGATAGTAGGAACTGATTTTTTATCAGCATAACTTATTAATGAACTCAGCTGTTAAATTTATTTAGTAGTCAATACACTAGAAAACTATCTTCTATATTTCTCCAGCTCTCTTATAGTAAAATGTTATCATGTAATGTGTTTCACATAATGTTATAAAGCAATCTCCTAGTCGGACTAAACCTAAAAGAATGATTAAGAAACTTGAGAATGGTTCTCGAGTTTAAATAGTTAAACTATGTTTTGGAAGTGAAGATACCTATGTAATTGGAGGTGGATGCTCCCTAAGAGAAGCAAAACACCTTTAATAAATGATTGGTCGATAATTATAGAATACAACTCTACATATTGACCACGATGAATAAGAAGTTTCAATATATGGAAGTATAATATTTGTGTATGAGATACTCATATTCGTACAATAGTTGTATAGAGAAAACTCTCAGATCATAGAATACAATATGTGCGAGACCCTAATCAATGAAAAGATAAGGGTATAAGGCATGTAGATGTTCACATAATCACTATCAATAAGATTGAAAAATGGCCGAAGTGCATATCTAAAGGTCCTAAAGGATCTAAGAAAAGAATGCTTCTACTCAAAAATTCTAAAAACTAAACTGTCCAAAAGAATAATGTTTCCAATGCAAGATTGAGGGATATTGAAAAGAAATTGTCCTCAATATCTCGACAGACTTAAGAAGGCTAAAGGGAGTATATATAGTAGTTATATGATTAAATATGAATTAAGTATTAATTCAGATATTTATTCATAGATGATTGTCTTAGCTGCTACTTCTAATTTTGTATATCTTTATTGATACTACAAAATAGTTTTGTATTATTGGATGATAAGATCATCTTGAGGATGGTTAATAGAGTAATTGTTACTACTACAACCACTAGGTTTCTATAGGATTAAGTTGTCGTCCAAGCACATATTGAAATTAGAAAATGTTATGTATTATGCTTTTACTGTACAAAATATTATATCTATATTTGTACTTTATAATATGCGATATTATATATAGCTTAATAAAGATATAAGTTTAATATATTTTAAAAAATGTATGTATTGGCAAAGCAATTAATACAAATAGTTTGTATGTTCTTCAATTGAATAATTGTTATTTAGTATCTTCCAATTCCAATGAAAAGATTTGTAAATGAAATTAATCTTAAATATCTATGACATCATAGATTGGGTCATATTGAAGATAGGAGACTTACTCAGCTTACTAGCAGGATTTTAATCTCATTGGGTTCTGAACCTATCGCAACGTGTGAGTCTTATCTTCGAGATAAAATGACTAAATTGTCCTCTAAGAATAAAGGGGAGAGGTCAAAAGAACTATTAAATCTTGTACATACATATGTATGTGGACCGTTCCGTGTTACAGCTAGAAGAGGTATTGACTACTTCATTACTTTTATCATAGTATGGGTATTTGTATTTAATGAAATACAATTTAAAAGATTTGAAAAATTCAAAGAATTCAAAACATGAAGTAGAAAACCAAACAAAAAAATTATTAAGGTTTTATGATTAGATTATGGATGCAAGTACTTGATTATTGAATTTCAAGAATTCTTAAAAGAAAATAGAATAATTTTGCAGATGATTTCTCTGAATACACCTCATTTTAATAGTGTATCAAAAAGAAGGAATCGTACCTGATTAGATATGGTGCAAACAATGGTTAGTTTTATAGACTTACCATTATACTTATGGGTTTTTCTTTGTAGACCAATATGTACATCCTCAACAAGGTATATACCAAATCAGTCCAATAGACTTTGTATGAGATATAAAGTGATAGTAAATCCAGTCTTATTTATATGAGAGTCTAGAGATTTCCAACATATGTCAAGTTGGTCAAATCTAACAAATTTGATCCTATATTAGAGATGGGTCAATTTATCGGATATCCTAATGATAGGTTAAGATATTATTTCTACTTTCCTTATGATAAATAGGAATATGCACTTCTTAAAAATAAAGTTTCTTAGAGAATGAAATGGAAGTAGAAATATTAAGTTAAAATAAGAATCTTGTGAACCTTAAATTGACCATATTGATATTAGAACATCCAATCAGCAGACTTTTATGCCACTTAATCCAGTTTTAACTCGTAAATTAACTAGGGTTAGAGTCCTAGAGAGATATGAATTTCTTAATGATAAGATTTTGACTTTTACTCAGTAGAACGTCAAATTATGGAGATAATCCAAGAACCTATGAGAAGACAATGCTAAATAAGGATTCAGGAAGATGGCTAAATGCAATAAATTCCAAAATAGAATCTATGCATATAAATCAAGTCTAGATACTTATTGATCCACTATAGAAAATAATTTCTATCGATTGTAAGTAGATGTTCAAGAGAAAGATTGATAAGGATGGAAACATAGAGACTTATATGGCATGACTAGTTACAAAGGGTTATAATTAGAAACCAAGTTTGGGCTATGAGGAAACCTTTTCGCTCGTAGTTATGATAAAATTCATTTGGATTATACTAGTCATGATCGCATACTATGATTGTAAGATTTGATAGATAAATATTAAAACATCATTCCTTAATAGTTACATTGAGAAAAACCTATTTATGAAATAGTTAATACATTTTGTATCATCTATTGAATCAAATAAAGTATGCATCCATTGATCTATTTATGGATTGAAGTGAGCCTCTTGAATTTGAAACATTTAATTTGATAAGACAATCAAAATGTATTTGGATTTATAAAGAATCTGGATGAACCTCATACATATAAATAAGTTAAGGATCATGCAGTCATGTTCCTAATATTGTAAGTAGATGATATATTATTTGTCACACCCCAATCCATGGGTTCTACACGTGACAGCCGCCACAGATTTCTAAGAAGCATTCCTTAGGTTCAGAACGCTTACTAAGAACCTGTAAGGCTGAAATCATAAACAAATATAATGCATTTTCAAAACCAATTAATAAGACACTTCTAAAATCGAACCATCCCAATCCACCCAAACTTCAATTTATTTCAAAAAGCCACAAATCTATAGGAAATATTTCGATTCTTTCCACAAACCACATAAAAATGTAAAAGGTAGCATATCTCAGATAAAATATACACAATACCAACTCTGTTTACATATTCATTTCCAAAATCATGAATAAAAATACAAGTCTAAAAAATAAATCGGATCCAGTGGACTAGACTTCCTTAAGTGAGTCGATTACAGGAGTATACCTGCACTTCTCTAAATCAGAAGGATCACCACCACCGCAACCTAAACGAACCTGAAACTGAAAGGTGAGGGCGAATGAGTATACAGGAGTATACTCTGTGAGTGAACCAAAGTAAAATAACCACAAATAAATAAAATATGATTATGAGCAAGAAAATGATAGATACTTCTTTTAGTATGAAACCATAAATCTTATACCAAAAATCAGTGGGCTGGCTACCTTTCTTGGAGATAACCCTGACCCTGGGCATCCCGAAATCGTCAGTGGGTTTTATGTAATAAAATCATGCTATTTATAAAAATAGATCTTTTAAATGCAAAGAATAAAATATGTATGGTTAAGTTTTATAAAAACAAGCCCACCATTGACGTTCGCCTCGAATTAGCCACGGGGTGACATCCGTAACTAATCCGACGAGACGCATAGGTGGTCAAACTATCATAATAAACAATCGTACACTCCACCTGTGTAGTCTTCACTCACCTAGGCAACCTCTCTATCAGGTCAATGCTAGGCTACCTCCCTTATAGCTATAGTAAACAAGCCCGACTCATACAATCGTCATCACCAATATATAAACTGGGCCCTCATGACCGTCATCATAATATGTATAAATCATAAAAGATGGCCCACTGGCCATATTATTGTATAATAAATATAAATCTGGCCCACACGGCCATATTATTATCATATAAAAACATGTATATAGATCAAATCATTTCGAAATCAATATAAAACCACATAACGAATAGTAATAAGCAAAACCTCTATATCATCTTCGTATATCATCATATGTTTATAAAACAGGATTTCAATAGAATAACAAAACCAAAAAGATTTCACTCACAGCTTAGGAAGGGTATACACTCCCTAGTTTCCCTCGTTTCTCGGTGGGTCATACGGATACCTCACTCGCGCGTCATCGCCTAAACACAAGCATTCCAAATATATCAATATACAAAATCTCAGATACGAGTAAAACATATATACGTGAAATGTATGCCAACCCCGGGTTTTCCTAAATTCGAACAATACACGAAATCGATCTGAACTCTTGTTACTCGTCTAATCACTAAAACAAAATTATCACGAACCCACATTGTTTCTCAATTAATGTAATTCGGCTTGATTTCATAAACTAGATAAGCGGACCCCTCGAGCTCGCCAGAACAGTAACTCTAATTACTATTTATGTTCACCCAGTTTCTCCAAATCACACTTCTAACTTTCTATCGACTTGTTGAGTTATTCTACAATCTAACTAGCATTCAAAAATCACAATGCACGTGTCAAATTTATCAAAATCTACCCAGATAAACAGTAAAACTCATACAAATCAAAGTTGATAAAAATATAAAATGAATATACAGATGAGTTAGAATCGACGTTATGAACCTTGTGGTATGGTCGGTTTGCTCCGATTTGGCCTCAAACCCAGAAAACCCCAAAATAAAGTTCGGAACCCTAGCTCCTCTTATTGGATTTCTACGCTCCAACGCCAAAATGACGCTCCTAGGAAGTTAGATACGAAGAATACAAACGATTGATTGTGAGAAATCAAAGATATGGCAAAATGTATGTGGGAGATAGAGAGAACAGAGAGAGAGCGTGCGTGAGGGAGAGGGGGAGGAGAAGGGAAGGAAGAAAAGAAGGAGAAAAGTGTGAAATCTGGGCTTTGGCCCTTATTTATAAAAAATGAGCAAAATTACCATTTTGCCTTTAAGTTTCCTTAAGGAGAAGTTTCTAGAAGAGAGCAATTTTTGTCATTTTACATCAATTTGATCAAACAAAAAGGAGTTCGTTCGAACGAATCACCCCTTCGATCGAATCTTTCGACGTCTATAGAAGTTAGAGAGCTTCTATTTTATCGGTCGAACGAACCAATGCTTTGGTCGAACGAATCGCCTTCTTGATCGAACAAAGCTTTATTCAATCGAACGAATCAACCTATTCGATCAATCGAACCCTTCAAAATTAAAAATCTCATTTTAAATCCTCTAAATTTAGAAAATATTGTTAGGATCTCACTCAAAATAAAATTTACTTTTAATTACGTTGAGGTCCCTACATTCACGACCTCAAAACTCCATCTTAACAACCTCAAATCCCCAAAATAATTATGAAACTATGTTGACATGCTAATGGATGTGCAGTAAAAAGATAAAATAACAGTTATACCCTTGGATTACAGACACGGGGCTCACATTATTGATAGATAATGATGTGTACATGATGACAGAAGTCAAGCTCTGGTTATCCAGAGCATTCTCCATAAAGGATTTAAGAGTTGCAATATATATTCTCGGGATTCTAATCAATAGAGATAGACTGAAGAGGATAATTGGATTATCCCAAAAGTTTTATATTGAAAAGATGTTAAAAAAGTTTAGCACTAAGAACTCTAAGAGAAGTCTCCTACCCTTTAATCAAAGTCTTCATGTTTCAAAAGATATGGGTCCAAAAATCGATGAAGAGCTGCAATAAAGTAATCTTGATCCTTTTTATAACTTAATATAAATTAACTAAAGAGTTAATTCAATCGGAAGATAAAAATCATTTTAAACAAAAAAGAATCTTTTCTATAAAATAGAAAAGTTTTAATAAAAATATGTCTTTCTAGAAAATTGATAAAAACATTTTGAAAAATATTTATGACTTGAAAAATGTTTAAAATATTCTTTGTGCCATATGCCTACAATAAATCAAGGAATATGTTTCTAAGCATCTAATATGCCAAATGTCTACAAAGAATTAAAGAGTTTAAACACATCAAAACATATTTCATAAATGAACTTTTAATTAAATAAGAAGACTAAATATTAAAGCTCAAAAGAATGATCAAGTAAACATACCATTAATCATTGATATCAATCTTTTACCCTTATTTAGGAGTTTAGAAAGACATAAAGATAAGAGAACGAAATGTATTATAAATTGATTATTATATATGATATATAATGTTCTTAAAATATAAAATATTATAGGTAAACATGAGAGTTAAAGATCAAAGTAGGTAATTATAATCTTTAATAAATTAAGTTGAAAACTTTGACAAATAAAGTTAAAAAATTTTAGCTGCTATAAAAAATATCATGAATGACCTTAAATCTCAATAATTCAGCTTTTATAGTAAACATAGTAGACAATTAACTCATCTTTTAGCTGTCACTTATATCAGATAAATCTGAAATTCCTACCAAAAGTTATGGATAAAATACTGAAGTATAGTCGGGCTAAACTGAAAAAACAATAGACTTATTTAATAGCTTCAAAAATATAACTTAGAGTCTAAATTGATGATTATCCTAAATATAAAAGTTTTACCCAAATAAATCAGTTTTCTATTAGATCGAGAGTCACCTTAATAGCTTTTTTGGATGAAAAGTTATGGCCTTTTGATATTTACTGCATCAAAATAAAAAATAAATATACATTGTAAACAAAATTGATTTTTCACTAAAGACTAAAAATATGTATAAATGGAGAGAGTTAATCATACTTTAAATCATAAAATAATGAATTTAGACCTTAGTACATGTATACTTTTATATACTCATCAATAATCATAACTAGAAAAATTCGAGACAATTAACGGATAAGACTCAGTAGATTCATCACAAAACCAGTAGTAGATTGTATAATTGAATTAAACTATTTAATTTTTTTATTTAATTAATCTTTAATAGGATTAATCAAATATATCTATAGACCAATATTCACACTTAACCATGCATTACAACTCTCATATTACAACAAAGTATAAAGCTTTAATAATGACTTTTTCTATCATTAGTTACCGTGTAATTAATCATTCCTTCACATAATGCTTCGATCAGATTAAGGATATACTATTATCATCAAATATGTTTAAATCCAATACTATGTATAATAAATAATAGATAATGACTCTATTCTATACCATAATTGAGAGCATACTTCTTAATCATACACAATATATTACTCCAACTGAGGATTTCATGAGTTAAATCTGAATTATTCACATAGAGCATTCTATCTCAAATACTAAGACTGATGGATTCTTACTTTAATATTCATATATCTTCATTATTGTTTTACTACACCCAATGATTACCTATCATAAGCCTTAATTCAAACTTGTCCTGAGTAGTATTAAATTATGATAATTCATTCATAAGATAACCATGATATTGTTAAGTCTGAGGATTATTTATACAACTAATACAACAAATATTCAATTAACAATTAATTGTAATTAACGTTTGGACAAATCGTATGAGTTTATTAAATGAACTCATACTTAACTAATGAGCATTTATACACTTTCTTTAGTATCTTCATATAAGTAATCTATAAGATTAATTACTCTCTATTACATAGAACAAGGATAATGTAAAATATTTTATCCGATACTATAAATACCCCACTTTATAGTCCTATAATTAAGAACATTTAAGAATGACACTATTAATACATAATCTCATAAATATGATTTCATCATAATAATGTGTATTACATACATTATATAGGCTTTATTATTATATGTAAATAAAATATACATATAAACATGATAAAAGATAATAGAAATATTGATTTTATTAATTAAAGGATTTACAAATTCATAATCATAAATTATATTGTGATTGGCTTCTAGGAAACACATCTCTTTTAGCTCTACCATTTCTTCATAATCAATAGATGATTATGAGTAACTAGTATTAGAAATGTGAATCGAGTATAAAGGATCGAAAGTTCCTTTTCTGGATGGATGATGCTGTGGCTATTAAGGAGAAGGTGGTCACAGGTGATAGTGAAGAGGAAGTGCTCTTTGAGGTTTTAGAGCATGTATAGTTGCTCATGCTTGTCTATAGAAAATATCAACCATAAGACCCGAATTCGTCATTTGTTAGTTTAGTTACGCTAAAGTTTGCTCCCTTTCATCAATCCTCCTGTTCATATTATGTACTTGAGTCAATACAATTGATTTAAGATCACTTAACCTTTTTATGATCTCCAAAGCTAGGTTTTGTGTTAGTAAAAAAGGAGGAGGTAATGTTAATCGAGGTTGCCTTATAAAAAGTGGTCATAAAAGTAGCTCTATAACTGTGGATTATGCTTTTTATTGTGCTTATATTAGTTGGACCTCTGATTGTGCTTCGAGTTACTGGTCAGATGGCTGCTCATGCTGCTACTCTTGATGTAGCTCTGGTGATTGTTGATTAGAATAAAGTTGCTCAATTTGGAATAGGGTGCTTGATGTTTATATCTTGCTTACATAACCCAGTCCCTGTCTATAGTTTGCTCATAATGCATACGTCGAAGTATAGTCTCACCTAAGATGGTAGATATGGAGAGCTCGATGTTGTTAACTCCCTAGAAAATCCTCGCTCATATATGACATAAATTGTCTATCATTGCATACCCATAATACAATTGATGTAATAGTGATATGGGTGTCCTAATCATTCTGCTAATCATCCAAGCTAACAGATTTGGCCTCATGCCCTTAATAATACATCGCATCCACTATATGTCTTTAAGTATCATCTTAAAAAATTATCTCACATGGGCATTCAGGTTATATAACACAATCAGATGTAGAATTCATTCATGCAGTCCAAGATGAGTAGGTTTCAAATCTACCTCATTCATCTCAGGGTTTTTAAATAAAACTTTATAGGCTACTAATGATTGAAAGTTATCAGTAGGATAGTTTCCCCTCTACTAACTATGCTTAGATATCTTATTAGGGTTACTCTTCATTCTTAAACTCAAATCCTTTAATAAATGCTCTAAATATTAACACTACTAGCATATATAGTCTTTCAATATAGGATAAAATACACCATCTTCGAGAATTAATAACTACCACAAATAAGGAATCCATTCCCCGTTCAGTGCAAGAAAAGCCAAAAATAAAGTCCATAGAAAGGTCTTTCTAAATTCCCTTTAAAACCGATAATGAGATGTATGACCTCATATTTTGTACATGCCCCTTTAAAACTTGGCAAATATGACATCGCTTCACAAAGTAGTCCACATCTCTCCTCATCCTTATCTAATATTATCTCTCTTTCAGAGTACCAAGTGTCTTGTCTCAACCTAGATTTTCCATCAATTCACTCTCGTATAGGCCTCAAACTAACTTCTTCCTTAATGATGTCCTTGGAATGCAAAGTTGGTTCTATTACTTCAAATACCCCTCATACAAGTGAGATTCTTCTTCATCTTCAACCACATCTCTCTAAAATATGGGTCATTTTTATATAATCCCCTCATATCCTCAAATCCGATGATCTCTCCCCTCAAATTTGTCAACAAGGTTACCCTTTGATTTATTGTATCTGCCACATTGTTTTGTAATATGACCTTATAAACTAGTTTAAATGAAAACTTTTGCAAGAATATCGACCATCAGGTATTCATATTACTACTATTCTCCTTTTAGCTATTAAGGAACTTTAAGGCTTGATGTTGGATTATAAAATAAATTTCTTTCCAATTAAATAATGCTCCTAATGCTTAAGCATTTATAAAATGGAGTAGAATTCCTTATCATACATCAACCATCTCTTCTTAGCATTATTTAGCTTTTCACTAAAATATGCTATCGATTGTTTCTTTTAGGATACCATGGCCTTAATACCTACCCTACTTGCATCATACTCCACTTTGAATAATTTTACAAAACTTGGCAAAGCTATTATTAGTGTCGTTCATAACATCTTTCGTTTTTATCAATGCAAAGCTCGCTTCAACTTTCTCATCTTCAAACATTTGATAATATGTGCCTTAATGATATCAAAATCACGAGTAAACTACTAATAAAATGTTGTTAATCCATGAAAGTTTCTAACCTCTCCTATGGTCTTTAGTGTAGTCCTTTCACGGATTGCTCAAATCTTCTCTTTATCTGCCTGAGTACCATCCATACCAACTATGTACCCTAAGAATAATAGCTCCTTTATTATAAAATTGTACTTCTTGAGTATCAAAAATAACTATCCCTTAAGACTGTTATCACCTTATATAAATGCTAAGTGTTTAATGATGGTTTTGGTATAAATACAGATGTTATCGAAATATACCACCACGAATCTCTTAATGAACAATTTTGAGTACTTGATTCATGAGCTGTATAAATGTACTTGACTTATTATTCAACCCAAACGACATCACCAATCACTTGTACAACCCATCTATAATCTTGAAGACAATATTCTATGCACCTACAAATCTAATTCAAATTTGATGGTATCCACTTTAGAGATTACTCTTAGAAAATACTACTATTGCATACAATTGGTCAATCATATCATCCAATCTTTGGATTGAAAACTTGTATCTAATGGTAATCTTGTTAAAGGCTTACCTATCCACACACATATATAAGTAACGTCAATAATGTACATAGACAATGCTTTCTCTAATAAGCCCATTTCATAATAGCTCTTTCACCTTTTCCTTTAATATAACACTTACCTTCAGACTCATTCGATAATGTAAAAGATATGGTAAACTAGCTCCTAGTGCTAAATCGAAATGATGTTAAGTATCTCTTATTAGAAATAATCTACTCGGTAATTCCTTCAGTAGTTTCTCTTAAAACTCTACCAACAATGGTCTAATGATGTTAAGTATCTGTCATTAGAGGTAATCTACTTGGTAACTCCTTCAGTATTATCTATTAGAACTCCACTAACAATGGTCTAACTACCTCGAGAACTTCAACTTCATTCTCTTTAACGTATCTTTTCATAACCATTAAATAAATGTCTTGGGTTTCCTTAAGCTTTTCTCTAAACTCTTTTTCCGATGAAGTAATGGTCAAGAAGGTCTTCTCTTCTACTTCTGAGGTAGTCTTTGACTTTGAATTCTTAATTAACGATACCAAGGTATATCAGACTTTCCTCTTTTGAAACTAATACATATTGTCCTTTCCTGAATGTCTTGCATCAATGTTGTATTGCAATGGTTGACCAAACAAAATATGGCAAACATCTATATCATCCATGTCACAATAAACTTCAGCTTGATACTTTTCAATGGAGAATAGAACTCTACACCTTTCCATCACCTAAATATCTCCTTCAATTTTATCCATCCTATAATGTAAGGCTTTGGATGCCTTTTTACCTCTAGCTTAAGTTTTCGACCACTTTCTTGGCAATTATGTTCTTTGATTCCCATTATTAATGATCAATCCAAACTCTTAGCCTTGAATCCGATACTTAGTCTAAACAACTTATGTCATTTTGTCACTTCCTTGTGTTTAGGTGTTAACATTGTCTTCCTTACCACATACATTTACCCATGCACTCCTTTCTCATACTATCTCTTATCATTATCATAGGGCTCACATAGCACTTCTTCTACATTATTCCCCTTATTTTGCTCAACTAAATTCACATTTTTTCATAAAGAACACTCGTTGAATTGGTGCATCAGTTGGTTACACTTGAAACACTTCCATGGTATAGTTTTCTTATAGGGATTTTGTGGTTTGGGTGTAAGTATCTCATTGACAACTCTTTTACCGATGACTTTTTCCATATTCCATATCTTATTTACCACCTTCTTGCTAACTATCCTCTCTACTTGTCTCTCTACCATGACATTACTCCTTTCTTGTGAAATACTATTCAATGCTCCCTTAAAGTAAGTACTAGGAAAGTTCCTTCAAAAATTAGAAATTCTATTATCCCTCTCTCTAATGATAGCTTTGGCCTTTAACACTATATTCCTAGCCTCTGCTATATTCTTAACAATTTAGACTTTAATTTGATCCCATATCCTCGATTTCAACCCTTCTAAGCACCTAGCTACTTATTAGCTCTTTAACTGATTCAAATTATTCCTCTCTATTAACCTCAAGAAGTTCAAAGATTTTTGTCCTTGACTACACATTTAATATTGTATGAATAGATATTGTTCGTAATATGCAACAAGAAACTGTCCTTCATCAATTGTCGCATACAATACCATGTATTAACTAATACCCTAACCTCTCTATGTCTAGAATCTTACAATTTATCTCACCATGTAAGCACTCCTTTCAATATATATACAATTATCTTAACCTTACCTCCTCCAGAATATCCATATACTCAAAGAATCTATCTACTTCCAACAACCAATCTAGAAAACCCTCTATATCAAAACAATCATGAAAAGTCGATAAATCTACCCTTAAATGATATCCTCTTACTCCTAATTTTTGGCATAATAATCTTGTAATCCTTCACAATATCCACCTCATCCTCTACCTCTAGCATTTCTCGGAGGTTTCAATTACTCATATATTTGTTATATCCTTCGTCTTTATCTTTCGAATCAATATCATAAGTTGGTGGCCTATGATTGATAGGGTTACATCTTTCAATAGGTCAATAATGAGTGAACCCTCAATCACCACCACCTACGACTTAACGTTTCCCTATTTGTGTTGACTCGTAGAATGTTTAGACTCTTTCAGATAAGATTAAGGGTTTTGTCAATAGAAGCAAACTTTTCTTTCGTTATAGTAACGAGCCTCTTAAGCCTCCATTCCACCTTTGCTAGTACTTGTATTCCTTATTCTCTAATATTGTAAATGTTACTTATAGCTTCATCTGCCATATTATGAAGATTATGTGTCTCGCTCTTAGTACAAACTGATGCAATGTTTAGTAAATTTACAAGCTAACATAAGATTGAATTTGATTATTAACGTAAAATCTACTAAATTTTCTAACATCTAACAAATCCAAAATTCTGGAATTTGTGAATTTTACTAGATTGATGAAATAGAGACTAACCCTATTTAGAGATTTGAGCCCATTTACATACCTACATTATGGGTAATCGAACTTCCAAACTTGTCTATAGTAAAAACATATAAAACAAAATATTAAAAACTAAAAGTGTAAAAGACTACGCCTGTTCGGATGAACGAATAGAAGTCGTTTGACCGAACTGGCAATTATTATTTAATTGATAGTGGAAGACAACGACATTAATGATTTTTTTTTTCTTGTTCTGATGTGAATCGAAATTCTTTTTCCAATAACATGAACTTGCGTGATTGACATTTCCACACGGAGAGTCTTTGCATTATTTTTTCTTAACTTTCCAGGAAAAATTATTAAATGGCATTCCGTTGCTTGCCGAATTGGCAATTGTTATTTAATTGATAGTAGCAGACAACGACATTAATGGTTCTTATCCAGACCCTCTTCTAATGTGATGGAAATTTTTTTTTCCAATAACATGAACTTGCGGGATTGACAATTCCACACGGAAAGCGGGAAAGAAAGTCTTTGCATTATTTTTTCCTTAACTTCCAAGAAAATATGTATTAAATTAAATGTAATTGATTTAACAAGTCAAATATCACCATCATTTACAAGATCAATGCCATTAATTCTATCTTTGTTTTGTTTTAAATAAATTTGAATCCTTTTAATAATTACATATACATAATTATTTGTGCATTTACTGTTTATAAATAATAGTATTATAAAATTTATATACTGACCCTCAATGTATTTAGATTAGTAATATAAATATTTTGTACAAATTATTATTTATAAAATAGTGCTGTATATTATTATTCCTTTAAAAGATAATTCATATGATTTATGCTGAGGATGGGAACAAATTATCATGATTTCTTCACTTACAATTTCTTAGAGAAAAAAAAATACATTCGTATAGTGATTTTTCTATCATAATTATTGCATTGAAGAGGTAGGTATTACAATTATATAATATGTTATTTAATTCTTTTTTAAAGTGTTTTTCTGGAAAGCCAAAGTTTGCTGAATTTCAAAGATAAAGCAGATGACTCTAAGGGTACGTTTGGTTGGTTGGAGAGGATCCTATATTATCTTTAATAATAAGATTTCTTCTAAAAGTATGGAAATATCATATTAATGAATATATTGCATTAATATGTTTAATTGGTATCTCTCCATATAATATGATTATATTTGGTTAATAGTAATATAATATTACTTATATTTGTTTTTAACACAATTACTCTTATATTAATGAATGAATGAATTGTTTGTAGTTTTCAATTATTATCATATAAAACAATGAATCCAAAGTAATAATTAATATTCACTTATTAATAACAATAGAAGTCAATAAATATTGTACTAAAATATGAAAATAACTAGTAATGGTCATTTTTTAATAAATATCATACTAAAATATATTGTAAAATAAATAGCATTAATATATTACTACTTTATTATTACATATTAATTAAGGTTTAAGAATAAATAGATTTGTTGTGTTAACTGAATTAAACATTATTTTTTAATTTTAGATTTTGCTTTTGAATTTATGTAATCTAATAAATAAAAACTTTTATATAAACATAAGTCATAAGTGCAAATTTTAATTTAAGAAATTTTTTAACTCTTAATTATTTGATATATTAATTAATATATAAAATAATATAATAATAATTTATTAATTTCAGATTATTTAAAATATAATTTGAATTTTTATCAAATGTAATTGTTGATACACAAAATTTAACTTGACCTTTACTAACATAGAGGTAGTTAGGTTGACCTCGGATGTCATGTAACAAAGTGAAGATTTTTTATTTCTATAAACCTATAAGTACAAAGAAAAATTAGAGTGATGCTAGCTTTTCGACAAATAAACTCCGATACTTAACTCAATCATGGATAGTGAGACAGGGTAATAAGAGAAGAGATGAAAGGCAAAAACTAAGGAAGATTTTGGGTGTTACCCTCTAAGTGTTTACCATAAGTTTATGGATAACTGAGATGATGAACAATGGTCTATATTTCAAAAATCTATGAGAAAAGAGTCCAAAAAGTCTTCTTAAAAGAGAATCCCCCTTCCTATTGGATTTGATTTACTTCTATAAGAGCAGCTGCTACATCTCATAAGCATGCCCATGTAATAATTAGAGAATGGGAGGGTTGAAATTTCTACTAAAAGGTGGTGTGCAAGCTTCAACCAATTTGATTGCACTACTATCATTGCTAAGAGCTATCATTATCTTAATGACATAAGTAAGGGATAGTCCAACACATGACAATGGCTTCTGATTTTGTGAAAAAGAGCACATCTGCAGAATTTGACACATGGCTACCTTCATTAGACTTTTATTTTTGATAATGCCATGCTATAGTGGCTCAAAGTAAGCAAGAAGGGGATTGTTATAGGCTCAGTGAGAGAATCTTAGGCTTTGTCCAAGAACTTTACTTGACATTGTTCATAAATTTACCTCAGAAGACTAGGGCGATAAGCCTGACTCAGGGTTAGGGTTGATGTAAGCAAGGGTCTAACCTTAGAAGCATAATACTCAAGCTACTTCAAATCCTAACCATGTGGTGAAACTAATGATGTGGTCAGCTGATGATGTGGATGATAGTTTACTCATGCTAGACATAAAAGATGATATAATGTTTGCTTTAATTTTTTAGGTCAGGGTTTATGGTGGGATTACCTAGCCACATAGACAAATGTTGACATTTATCACTTAATGACTGTTGATTTTATCCCCAACATTTAGTCAGCAAAAATTCTCTAACTTTTTTTGTTGAATATTGATCAGCCTTATTACATGGCATTTATGAGAAAATCAAAGAAAACAATGTAGTGAAATTATTTTTTTTTTCAATTTTCTTCTAAGGATTTATGCAATACGCTTAGTGTTTTATCGCATAGATGAGTTCAAAACTCATACCTCTACATCTGGATGTTTTTAACGAACCATGAGCACAGATCTTCAAAATTGTGCCTCTGTGGTATCCACATGAATGGAAAGATCAAATCTGAGTGCTAGCATTCAATGGCATATGTATTTTATCTAGGTTCAATGAACCTATTAATAACGAAATTAACCCATTATTCTTTTGGGCATTGCCTTTCTCTTAAGGCTCAATCTATTAATAAGGTTCAAACTAACATGTTTAGTCCAACTTTATTTAATAGATATAACATAATAACACAAAGATTCCATGAATTAAGATAAATTCATCTCATGAATTTATACTTTTATTATTCCCGTTCCAATGTGTGATCCAATAAATTTTCATAACGTTAGAATTAATACTAAAATCTAATTTTAGTATCACAAGCTATGATCACTATCTACCAACACATCATGTTTATCCAAGTGACAAGAATGGGAATGATTCATGTCATCTTTATCTGTGATCAAGATTACTGTTTAGTTTAATCCCTTTGTCTTCGATATCTTAATTGAATATAAGACATAGAATATATCATCTCGTAAAGTTTAATCTTCATGTTTCTTTAATGTCTTGAGTAGAATTATTCAATCAAATGATATCAATATCATATATTGATTTATTTGAGCACAGCCATGCATTTTTCATAATCATACTCAATCAAAAAGCCCAAAGATATCACTCTTATTATATAGAAGAGATAAATCATATCTTAATCAAATATATCCCTCTACATAATCTATGATATATCCAACTGATTTCTTTATAGTCTATGTTGTTATGGATGACATTTAAAACTATCAAAATATATCATTCACTATACTGGAAACCATGATGATTTTAAGTTAAAAGATCACATACACTATTGTCACTATAAGAGTCACTTATGATACTCATATAACAATCCTACAGTATTCTTATAGTGGATCGGTCTAGTACATTAATTTACTAACTTATATCTATGTTTGACTTTATATCTCTTAACATGACAGATCTCATATCCTTATCAGTCCTTACACATACTACTCTTAATTATTATTATTGCCCTATCCACAATAATATTTGACTAGTGATATTTAAAAATAGTGTTCAACTAATTGAACCTACCATTCTAAAGACATTATTACATTAAACACACAAATATATATATAAAAATAATATCATGATACATAATATGCTAAATATCCAAAATCATGATTAGATCTTAGAGAATACACCAATAACTCTCACTAACACTAAATCTAATCTCTCATGTATCTATTATCTAAATATCTAGTGTGAGATCATGTCTCTACTGTGTTAGGGTTTTTGTCAATGGGTTGGTAATATTATCATCTATTGGAACTTTGTATATCCTTACATCTCTTCTTTCAATAATTTTTCGAATGAGATGAAAATGTCGAAGTATATGTTTGGATCATTGGTGCGATCTGGGTTCCTTAGCATGACTAATAGCTTTATTAGTATTATAATAAAGCTCTATTGGATTTGGAAGGCTTAGGATAACCCTTAGTTCAGTGATGAACTTATTGATCCAAACTGTCTCCTTTGTTACATTAGAAGCAACTATATACTCAACCTTTGTTATAGAATCGGCTATTATACCTTGCTTGAAACTCTTCTAGCTCACAATTCTATTATTAAGGCAAAACACATAATCTTATTGCAATTGTGAATCATCCTTATCGGTTTGAAAGCTAACATTAATATAACCTCTTACAATGAGCTCTTCCCCACCTTTGCAAATCAAGAATGTATCCTTAGTTTTTCTCAAGTATTTAAGGATATTTTTAATAGTTGTCAAGTAATGCAATTTTAAGGTATTTAAGAATCTTTTTAGTATACATACAATACTAAAAAGATAATAATGCTCCCACTGAATCTTTTATAAACACAAGGCTTATCTTTTTTTTTTAATGAAATCAAACTCTTTGATGTCTTGGGTTAGGCATGTTGTCAAACACCTCAGGAGTTGATTGGATTCAAATTGAGAATAAGGACTAAATCTCGGGGTTAAACTAATACTGTAATTAAAAGCTCATTATCTGGGATTTGGTTGAAGAATTATTAAGCTAAAGAAATGCAAAAACATTTATTTCTCAAGCAAACAAGCTTCTCATGTTATAAATCATAATATATATCAATATATATAAAAAAAAATTAAGCTAAGGTTTAATATTATACCAAATCCAAAAGCTTATGGTTGATGAAGATTAGACTTAAAACCCTTTGAATCCTTAACAATCTACACCCTAAAGCATTGAGAAGCCATGGCCGAACCCTAGGGAGCTTAAAGAGAGAGTTTTTTTTTTTTTTATTTCGATCTTATCGTTTTCAAAAATGAAAAATAATCATTCTATATATTTTTCCTTGATTTTTGTAATTAATAAATTTGATATTTGTCCAATAAATATTATTTATTTAATAATTAAATATAAAATTATCCAAAATATTAATTATTTAACCTTTTATAGATAATATTTTTTTCTCTTCCGAACCTTTCTCAATATATAAAGTTATTTTGTGATCATGTATGTTTACTATAGATTACTTATGAACTTATCTCAAACTCTTTGAAAGCTTAACGATTATAGTTAACATATAGTAATATACTGTAGTCCCTAAATTATAATAAAGAAAACTTTATCAAACTCATTCTAGATTGTATGTATTATATAGGTAGTATTCTTTTGTTGTCCAATTTAGTCAAGTAAGAGTGGTATGTCAAAATCTTGAACTCGATATATCTAGGAATTATAAACCAATATGACCTAAATTTATCTTCACAAACTCTTTCGTATAACTTTAAATTTACATTAATAAGAGATTTATATTTCAAATATTTATTGATACTCATCTAAGAACTAGAATTTGAATAGAGTCAGTGGGTACTTTCAATTCTATAGGTCAAGCCAACTGATCCTATTTTAACCATCATTTGTCTCTACATGTAAACAACATATAACTAAATTAGCTTTAACATATAAGATATGATTAGTCTTATGCTTATATACCATATGAATTATATCATCACATCGAATTTGATCATGATATTTCAGGTTAAAGGATTACATAACATACTTATACAATCATATAATAAATTATTGACTATATGCATTATTATGCAATTTATTGTTATTTAGTCATATTCAAAAAATAGTTCTCTATCTATTAATCTATACTAATGTCTTAATTTGAAAGTTGAAAGCAAGCATAACATGCACTTAGAGTTTTACATGCCAAAATAATTAACATATATGCAAAATTTCCAAAATTAAGCACAATTAAGGTTAAATCACTAACCTTTAGTGATTATATGATGAAGAACAACCTAAAAAACATAAGATCTCCAAGTGTTCAAACACTTATGGATCACTCTTACTTGGCCTTAAGTTTTAGAGAGAGAAGAGAACTTGTTTTCATTTTTTATTTTTCATAAAAATTAATTAACTATGAGAAATAAAAAAAAATGACCATATTTATATTATTCTCTATTTACTAAAATGCCCTTAGTCTTTCTAGTCAAAGACAAATGGGTCCCGACGCTTGTCAAACAAACTTCTTACTAGTAAATATAAAATATCACTTAGGCCCTCATATTTTAAAAATATACCAAATAGGCCCCAAATTCAATCAAACTTAGATCAAATTTATTTTAATTTTATTTATATTTTTAAATATTATAACTTACTTTAAGTTATATTTATGTCATTAAACATAGCTCTCATACTTGTTAAACTATTTAATGCATAAACCGTTTACGTTTTTTGGTCAAATATTATCACCAATAGTACTAGCGTTCTTGCAAATAATATTTACTCTCTCTAAAAGGAAGAATTATCATAAGCTTCATGTTATGACCTCTCAATTTTATTAGGATATTAGCCGTGAGCTAAAATCGATCTCATCGATTTTATTTCGAATTATTCGGGTACTTAACAACTATGGTTAATATCTAACAATATATCATAGTTCTTAAATCACAATAAAAAAATCTTCATCAAATCTTTTATACTTGATTATACGTTCCATCTGAATAGATTTCTTCTGTTTATGTAATTTTAATTGAGTTAGGGCTCATGGATATTAAAACCCTTAAACTCAATTTTCGCTTAGACTTTTGATCAGTATGCTCTAAATTTATTACCATGAAACTCTTTCATGTAACTTTAAGTTACTTTAGCCAAAGACTTTTGTTTCAGACATCTACTAATATCTGAATGAGAACTCAAATTTGGATTAGGTCAATGGTTTCCTGATATCCTATATATCGAGTCAACGGATCTTATCTTGACTACACTTGTATTCCAATATAAACTACACATGATCAAATTAACTTCTTAAACAAAATGTGGTTAATCTCGTATTTATACACCATATAAACTATGTGCATCTATACCTAAAGACGATACTGATATCTTAGGGGTTTAAGGAACAATTATCATACTAGTAGAATCATATGACGAATCATTGATATCATACTTTTGTGTAATTCATCATATCTATGATCTTTCTAACTATCAATCCATACTAATGTCTTAATGACATGACTATTATGTTACCTGTACTAATATCATCTGATGATATTTATTAGAGATATCTAGTGTGTCTACTATACAATATCAATATCCAATTAATACGACTTTCGTAAGAAACTATTTAAATAATAAGGTATTCACACGTGTACTTAATTATGGGTATGATCAATATGAGAAAGCAGCATGCACATATGAATTGAAATGATTTCATCATTAATGAATATATATTATACATATTCAAACAGTAACTCAATACAAAAATAGTCAAAATCGATAACACGAGTGATTTTAAGGTATACAACACTACTACTAAGAACGTGACTCTTCTTGTTATCCGTATTAATATTATTACCCCTCATTAATATAACATGAGTGATTTTAACACGTATGAATCGATAACACGAGTGATTTCGCCTATTCTTACCCCTCAATAAAACCAGTTCTCAAATCGAGGGTCAACATAATATCTTGACTAAAAGTGTTTGCAGCGTGAACTTGAGCTCTAATGCCTCCATACCTTATTTTATCTTTTCTTATTCGGGTCTAAATATATTTTTAATCATATTTATTTTAGAATTGATCTTGAGTGAAGTGAGCATCAAAAAAGTGGTCGGCTAAATTATTGAGGAACCACTTGATTTAGCTGTAGAGAATACCGTGAGTTAAGCAAAACACCCGTCAATAATAGACAGCGTTCTAAATTTTGTAACAGTGTCGTGATCATTGATCATAATAATCATTGGCACTTTAATTAATGAGCGAAGCATTTAGGCGAATCCACAAAAGGTTCAGGCAATTCTAGATTTAAAGCCCCCGACTACAATTAAAGAGTTACAGAGTTTGACGGGGAGGTTGGTAGCCCTGAGCCAATTTATCTCGAAGGCTACGATAAATGCTTCCCTTTCTTTTAGATAATGAGGAAGGGATAAGAACTGGAGTGGAATGAGAGATACGATGAAAGCTTCCGAGAGCTCAAAGAATATTTAACTCATGTTTCACATTTGGTAAGCCCCGAGAAAAAAGATATTTTGTAGTTATATCTAACAATCAATGAGCACTCGGTAAGCTCGGTACTTGTAAAAGAAGACGAAGAAAAAGTGCAGAGACTAATTTATTACACCAGTAAATCCTTGTTGGATGCCTAGACCAGTATACTCCAGCAGAAAAACGTGCTCTCTCACTTGTTATCGTAGCCAGAAAACTACGCTCTTATTTCCAGACACATCAAATAGTGGTGATGACAGATCAACCCTTAAGACAAATTCTTCATAAACCAGATTTGTCAGGAAGGTTAGTAAAGTGATCTATCTAGCTCAGTGAATATAACGTAGATTACAAATCTCAAAAAAAGGATAGACCCTGACGGATTTTATTGCTGAACGAACGATCTCGAAATAATTAACAATACTACAGGTCTCGGATACCAATGACATCCGAGACGAGAAAAACATGTTTGACTCTATGGTCTTGGAGGATATCTGGCAACTATATGTTGAATGGACATCAAATGTTCAAGGAGGTGGAGCCAGAGTAATTTTGAAGAGATCAAACGGAGAAGAAGTTATGTACTCCCTACGGTTTGATTTTCAGGTGACCAACAATGAGGCAAAATATGAGACACTAATTGTTAGAATCAAATTAGCTCAAACTTTTGGAGCTCTCAATATGAATATAAATAGTGACTCACAGTTAATTGCTAATCAAATTAATGGACAATTCCAAGGCTGGGAGAACAACATGCAAGCGTATCTGATTCAGGTTAGAAAGATGATGGCAACATTTCAGAAGGTCACAGTAAAATAACTCTCTCGGATAGAAAATTCTAGAGTTGATTCCTTGGCAAAATTGACCTCAGTGTTTAAGAGAAAAGCTCTTGCCTCAGTTCCAATTGAAGTTCTCCCACATAAAAGTATAGAGTTGAAGGAAGATTTTGTTGCTAACATGCAAGAGGTTCCTGAGCCAAAGTGGATGAAAGAGCGAAAATCCTACATTCAGTGTATGGAGCTGCTAACTAACAAGAGTGAGGCTAGAAAAATAAAAAGTAGATCAGCCAGGTACGCTGTTATTGACAATGTATTTTATAAACGTGGATTTAGTTTGGCATATTTGAAATGTCTAAGACCAGATGAGGCTGATAAAATCCTTGAAGAAATTCATCATGGAGTATGCAGGAGTCATGGAGGGGCTCGGCTCATTTTTTAATGTATAAGATTATTCAACAAGGATATTATTGGCCCACAATCTCGCAGGATGCTTTCAGAGTAGTTAAGTCTTGCCATCAGTGTTAAATTCATAGAGATATTTGGAGACAACCCCTAAAAGAACTCATCTGTCTCTCAAGTTCTTAGCCCTTTTCTCAATGGGATTTGGATCTGATTAGACCGCTCCCAATCGCCCGAGCCAACACCGAATATGCCATTGTGGCAATAGACTACTTCATGAATTGGGTGAAAGCAGAACCACTTTCTAGTATAATAGAGAAAAAGACTACAGTCTTTATCAAGCAAAATATCATTTATCGCTTCGGAGTCCCATAAATACTGGTGGTTGATAATGGAAAGTAGTTTGATAATGCTAAGTTTAGGGAATTCTGCTTGGATTTATGTATTAAGTTAAGGTTTGCTACTCCGGGACACCCACAGGATAACGAACAGGTGGAAGCTGCTAATAAAGTAGTCAAGAAAGCACTCAAAAAGAAGCTCGGAGAGTATAAGGGAGCTTAACTTGATAAGATACCTGAGGTGTTTTAGGCTTACAGGATCACTCTCAGGATAGCAATAGGGGAATCTCCTTTTTTGTTAGCATTTGGGTGTGAAGCTATGATCCTAATAGAGATTGATATTCCCACCTTCTGAGTGCAAGACTATAATGAGAAAAAGAACGAAAGCAACCGAAGATTAGAGTTGGATTTACTGGAAAGAAAGAGAGATGAGGCAGTAATTCGGGTAACCGCTCACCAGCAAAAGGTGACTCGATATTATAATTGAAAAGTCAGACGCAAAACCTTTCAGAGGGGGGATTTGGTCCTCCGACATGTGACTCTCAACACCAAACTTCTGGGTGAAGGGGTATTTAGAGCCAATTGGGAAAGACCATATAAAGTTGTTCAAATACTTAGACCAAGGGTCTACAAATTGAAAACCCTGAGTGGTATTTCAATCAAAAAATCATGGAACGCAAACAGATTAAAGTTGCATTACCCGTGATCCGACCCTCTTGGCAACGTATCAGAGTATTCATCTCAGGAAGAACTTTGATGATACTTCTCTCTTCAGTACTTCTATTAGATCTAATTTTCATGTCAAGCTTAACTGAATTCTTGAAGATCTTATGCCAATGAGACCATGTCATTTCTATGCTAAAGAAAATTAGTAGTGATGGAACCATGTCATTCTGAGGCCATATGGACCACGTCATCCGAGACCAGCTACTGGGACTAACCTATCCTCGAGAAAACTTTATGCCAACAAGACCACGTCGTCTTCATTCTAAGGATATTTTACAGTTTATGAAACCACGTTGTTCTGAGGCCACATGAATCACGTCATCCGAGGCCAGTTTTGGGATTAGACTATTCTCGAGAAGATCTTATGCTAACGAGACCACATCGTCTCCATGCTAAGGATATTTTACAGTTTATGGAACCACATCATTCCGAGGCCACATGGACCATGTCGTCTGAGGTCGATTATTAGGATTAGACTATCCCCGAGAAGACTTTATGCCAATGAGACCACGTCATTTTCAGGCTAAAGATGTATACAGCTTAAAGAATTATAGTGTTCTGATACTTTCATGGGATCACGTCATCCCCGATTTTATTCATGCACAGGACCTCTTCGTTATGATCCAAGAGTGTGTATTACTTACGGTTTGTTTTTATTTTTCACTATCTCTTGAATCGGATCATTAAAAAAATATGGCTTGTTAACTTTCTCTGATTGTATATACAACTTATCTCAATGATTAATAAGATCTATATTTTAGACAACATGTCTTGTCTTTTTGTGATAAGTAATTCACTGTCTTTAGCTTAGCTGCATACTGTCTAACATAGTCTTATACTTGATAAAATTTTTATTTTTCTTTCTTTTCTAAGTAATTCACTTGGATATTCATATTGAACTGCCTATTTATTTAATGAAGATTTTTCTGAATTACTTAGTCACATGAGCGTTTTAGTGAAATAACTTCTTATTCCATAATGGTTTGAAGTTTATACGAAGCATTAACATCAATTAATTTAAGTTATTTATATGAGTAATTTCTGATAATTGATTGGTTGACGTTTTCTAAGTACAAACATATATGTCAAGAAATGAAAATTCTATCTGAATGAATATCAAATTATATAAAATAATGTCATTATCATTCAGTTATACAGACCCTAAAAATTTATCCTTATTGGCATTCTCAAGGCTAATACTGGATTACTCTGATTCTGAGGCTACCGCTCAAATTTTCAATTCTTCCTTTTCCTTGGCCCATGCCGCTTTGTTCTCCTCAAACTGGGTCCTCTCTACAGCTAACGTTGTCTGAGTCTCCTCTAAAGATTTATTAACAAAGGCATTATTATCTTCAAGTTTTTTCATTCTGCTCGTGTCATCCTTTTGAGCCTCCAGTTAGGTTTTCATCACTTGGACCGCCTGAAAGTAAAAGGATCGTTAATGAAATAAAAGATAAATATCTTTATAAAGGAAAGGATGAGGCTTACCCTTATTCCCCACTTATATATGAATTCTATAGACTCTATATCTTCCCAATTCTCCATTCTTTTGGTCATCCCTGAGGGCAGGTTTTTTCCTATATCGCTGATCAACCTAGAATGTGACCATAATAGGGTCTCTTCGCCTTGCTGAGATCATCCTGCCGGATCTCTGGTATGTTAGCTAGTTTGAAAAAACTGTCAGATGGAGTTTTGGCAAGATCAATACCCCCGATTCTAGCCCTCTTTGGGGCCTTTTTGGAGATAACCTCTTCAGTCATGACTCTCTTTCCTTTATCCTTCATCACTGACGATATGGGAAGAGTCTCAGAATCTGACTCCAAGACTATCACTGGTCCTTAATTCTTTCTCATAAGACAGCCAGTTTTGGGTTGATATCTCCCAGGGGGTAATTGCTTGGAAACGTCAACCTGTTTTTTCTGTTGCTGTTTATGGGCCTCAGTTGTTGTCTTCTGAGGATATTTGGATGTCACGGACTTCTTTTTGCTTGCCAACTCTGTCAGGAAAGCTAAGGCATTTTTGGTGTTATCTTCAGAGGCCATTGATTTTGAAAGAAAGATAACACAAACAAATCAGTAACATTTAATAGTAACAAAAAACAGTTAATCACAAACACAAAATCATAATAAGAACACACCGGAAGGATGATATTTATTCTGGGCAAATGTCCTCTTTTGCATATTTACATAATCTTTGCTCGGTTATGTTTTAACTAAACCCGAGGTAAATAGCTTCATGTCAAATAACAGATATCTCTGATCAACTGACCGAGACCTTACTTGTCTAATTATTTCTAAACTCTGAGGAATCATTGTCACGACCCGACCCGGGTTCCCATATGTGACAACGCCACAGACCTCCAGGGTATACCCAATCACACAGGATACCACCTGTAGGCCTGTAAGGCTTTCACAAAATC
>JAVXUL010122880.1:0-16637 GCA_035590515.1 Trichilia minutiflora | reverse complement strand
TGTAATTGGTATTTGGACAAGTCGTGTGAGTGTGTTCAGTGAACTCATGCTCAATCAATGAGCATTTATACACTTCCTTTAGTATCTCCACACAAGTAATATATGATATTAATTATCCTCTATCACATAGAGTAAGAATAGTGTATACTAGTCTTTCTGATATTATAAAGGCTCCACTTTATAGTCCCATAACTAGGAACATTTAGGAATGATGCTACTAACACACAGTCTCATAATTATGAACTCATCATAATAATGTGTATTGTATACATTCTATGCACTTTATCATGACATATAAATCATACATACATATTGTCATAATAATCGATAATATATTTAAAAAATACTCATTTTATTGATAATAAGATTTTTAAGAGATTTTTAAAGTTTCAATTACATATCACATCATGATTAGCTTTTAGAGCATATATATCTTTCAATCTCCCACTTGCACTCAAAGCCAATCACCTCCATGACAAAGACTCATTTTTCTAAAATGATCTTCGTACATCCTTTAAAATGAGGCTTTGATGAATGGATCTGTAATATTTTATTTTGAGGGCACTCATTTAATGCAAATATATCCGTAAAATATGATTAGAATTCTTATGAAACCTTAGTTCTTTGGCTTATTCTATAAATCCATTGTTATCCCAATATAATTGAATTGGAAGTTCATAAATGAACTTTTCATCCAAACGCCCTCTTTATAACATCTGAAGTTGCTGCATATTCCGCTTCTATGGTGGAATCTATAGTAACAACAATAACTTTCTATTTGGAACTCATCCAACTTACTGTTCCACCATTTAAAATAATACATATCCTAAAATCGATTTGCTATCATCTTTATCTTACTATAAATTCGAGTCAATGTCACCTCAAGTACCAAGTCAGATCCTTGATATATGAGAAATAATTATTTAGTACTTTTAAAGTGCTTTAGAATTATTTTCACGACTTTTCAGTGACTCTCACCTGGATCAACCTGAAACATACTCATAACACTTAGAGCATAAGCCCATTGGGCCTTGTACATAGTATAATATACATGATAGAACCACTTGCCAAAATATATAGTATCTTACCAAAATATAGTGTATCTTACTCACGTATTTTCTCCCTAATTAAGTTTTAAGAGACGTTCTTTTAGAGAGAATAACTCCATAACACATCTATATGTATCCTTCTTTGAAATTTTTCATACTGAATCTCATTAGCACTTTATCTATGTATGTAAATTGGGATAATCCTAAAATCTTATTAGATCTATCACGATAGATCTTTATACCCTATATGTGTCTTTTATAGAGAAATTAGACGATAATTAAATCTTTATAAACTATAACATTCCTATATCATTCTCAATTATTAGTATGCCATTCACATACAAAATTAAGAATATCATCTTACTCCCACTAACCCTTTTTGTAAACATATGGATCATCACAATCCTTTTGATGAAATTAAACTCTTTGATTATCTCCTCAAAATATATGTTCCATAATTGAGAAGCTTGCTTAAGTCTATAAATAGACTTTTGTAGCTCGCATACTCACTAGGCTTTTTCAGTAGATATAAAACCCTTAGGCTGTGTCACACATCCTCTTCCAAATAACTATTAAGGATGGCGGTTTTAATATTCAACTGGCATATCTTATAATCATAGTATGTAGCTATAGCAAGTAAAATCCAAATGAAATTTAAGCATGGCCACAAGTAAAAAATGTTTTATCAAAATCAACTCCTTACCTTTAACAAAAACCTTTTATTACCAACCTTGTTTTATCACACCTAATTAATAGGTACAATACCTTCAGGTGGTGTAACCAAAGTCTATACTTAGTTAGAATCCATAGAGTCCATTTCGGATTTCATAGTCTTCAAGTCACTTCTCTAAGTCGATACCAAGTATCGTCTTATTATAGGTTATAGGATCCTCATTAACAGTTAGAAAAACCTTATATTCACTTTTCCAATAATATCTAACATATCTATCAGGTGAGCATATATCCTAACCGACCTACATATCTTAACATTTATAGATTTGGAACAAGTTTTATTAAAGTTTGAGTGTTAGTCTGTGATTAAGAAATTACTAAATATTTCTTTATGTTCTATTTTATTGCTATCATATCTATCTTTGAGAAACTATTTCTCTAATAAAAAACATGCTTAGAAACAAACATATTTTGTTTTTTAGCATAATAGAACTAGTATCCAATAGACTCTCTTGGATACCCCACAAAACTGCATCTAATATTTCTAACTTCAATCTTCTCAGGATTAAACTTTTTTCCCTTTCATATCTCATATGAAACTTTAGACACTGATTTTAAAAACTTTATTCAAAATATGGTTAACAATTTTGAGATCATATTCCTAAAAGAATACTGGAAGTCGACATTGCTCATCATGGAACATGCTATATCTTATAAAGCATGATTTGTCCTATACAGATACACCAATCAATTATAGTGCAGTTGAAAGAATCCATTGGGATACGATTCCTTGAGCCTTAAGATAATTTAGAAATTATGACTTAAGTATTTACCCTTACGATCTAATCAAAAGGATTTAATACTTTTATTAAGTTAGTTTTCTATTTCATTTTCATATTTTATGAATTTTTCAAAAGTTCTAAATTTGTGTTTCAACAAGAACATGTATCCAAATCTCATAAAAATCATCAGTGAATATAATAAAATACGAACAATCATCTCAGCATATATCGACATTCGTCTATATACATCTGTGTAAACCACAGATCAAACATCTGATACTTATCACCATTTCTCATAAATGGTACTTTGGTCATTTTACCCATGATATAAGATTCACAAGCTATAAATAATTTACAATCACTTCTATCTAAGTAACACTCTTGAATTAACTTGTGAAGTCATTTCTCAATAAAATGACCTAATCAACAATGTCATATAGTAATCATAATTAAATCATCTCATGTTCTCTTATTAGTATGTTCATTAAACAACATCATATATACAGTGCTTACAGCTATTGTAGTAACTCCTACTGTATTGCCGATATGCATATGGATCTCATCCTTTATGCAAATGTTTGATGTTTGTCTTAATTTGTTTATCATCATAATCATGAGATATACATCCGGTATCTAATACCTATAAAAAACTATTCCTTTCTAATAAATTTATTTCAATCATAAACATACCCTAAGAGCCTAAAGCAATAACTTGTTTCTCTTTTGCCTTCGTTGTAAGATACTACTCCAATTTATCTTCCAGTGTCCATCCATTTATCAATGGAAACAAAAACCTTTGGGCTTTATCTATGATTCTTTTCTTTTATTCTTTTATACCCAACCTTTATCTTTATATGATTTCTTCTTGTTGTTGAACTTGTTAACCTTTTCATTTGAAAAAAAGAAGAATCACCAACCATTATCACAACCTTGTTAGATTTCTTATCTAATAAGATCCGACCCATAGCTTTTATGAATATATTATGCAACTCTACTAAAGATACATTAATATTTTTCATATAAACATTGGTGATAAAATCACTAAAAGTAGGAGTAAGAGACTTAAGGATAAATTCTATATTGAACTCATCTCTTTCTCTCCTTTTTCTATGCACCATCTAACATGGCTTTAAGTATTAGAGAACCAAGAACATAGGAAGTACGTACACATATTAAAACTATTTTAATTGTGCAAAACAAATCAGAGAAAATTCATGATTGTTTAGTAATTCAGAAACTAACATATAATGTAAAGCAGATTTTATAAAGCAATCAACTTTAAACTATTTTAAACATGCCAAAACAAAATATTGCAGACTTTATTATAATGATTATTAAAATTAAGAAATAAATTAAATTAAATCTTAAATAGATCTCACTATTTTCTTCAAAATTAGACACCCTTTTCTAGGCACTTAGGATTTGGTCAAATTTGAGAACAAAACATATTTTATTCTTAATATTTTTTTTCCATCAACATTGATAATTCAACAATTATCCTTAAATGTAATAACTCTTATTACTAATAGAAATTTCATAAGAAATATTCATATAATGAATAAGCATCAAGTTACACATCAAACTGAGCTTATGGTCAATGTTAGCAAATCCGACAACTTATGTCGCATGATTTTTGCAAATCACTCAACTCTTGAATAATTCACAAAAACATCAAAGTTTATACCAAATCTGATCTATGAGGATAATTTAGGTGATATATATAATACACACAAAATAATTCATCGTAAAACTGCTTAACAATCTAACAATTGCACTACTCACTTCGATTATCAAAAATGTAACCTATATTCGGTATCCAACACTTGGACACCTAATATAAATCTAAAACAAATCCTTAATAACTCAAAACAACAAACAAAATAATTTTGAACCACTAGAAAAAACTTCGGCAGTAAGTTATCACAAGCAAGTGAAAACTGTCCAATTTTTTTGCCAAAATGGGGACTATTTTTGCATATTCATTTTCGACTGCACCAAACATCACTTGAAACCCAAATTTTTTAGAATTCAAACACTTTGAATATAGTATGAAATGATCATAAAAATAGGGCATGAAGTGGCAGCAAGCACTCCCAATCATTTCACACAAACTTGGCCTACCAAAACCGAATTCAACTAGTTTTTTCACCAAGATTTAAGCTCATTTCATCATCCCATCATCACATATCCATAATATAATCAATACTTAGCCCTAATGCTCTGAAACCACTATAAGTTTCTAGTATGAAAAGTGTCCTAAAACATCAAATGTAAAGTTGCATGCTAAGAATCTAGGTATTGAGTAAAAATGGTTAAATTTAAAACTTGTAAAACACTTATATGGTTTCCATACTCTCTTGAATTTGTGTTCAAACCCTTTGAAGCTTTAAAGACCCAAATTAGGATCCCCTCTAGAGAGTGATGCCATTGACTCTTCATTCCCTTCATTGGCCTTAACAAAAACTCAATCAAAACACTTTGATTAAGTTAGGTTTTCTCGTAAAACCTAAGGTTTCCAACACTTAGAAATTGCATTTCAACTCTTGAAATTGCACTCACACATATGTAGATAACTTCTCAAGGATCAAAAACCCCTTATCAATTTGTTAAAATGATGAAAAATTCATCAAGAAACCATAAGGAGTAAAATTCGGCCAAAGGGAGACGCAAACCTAAAATGTTGTTTTCTTTTCTCTTTTAACAAAATGAAAATCCTAGTTTTACTTTCCATAAATTAACAATTTATATTTTTTATTTAATTTACAATTAATTAAATAAAAAATACATGAAAATTAAGGTGCCAAATGTGTGGTTGAGATAGAGACACATCTCATGCATATCTACCCTCCATTTGTCATTCGAGTGTAAAGCCAAGATTATACCATTTATCAAATTTTCATTTGCTAGGATGAAAACTTAACACATATCACTATATTATACATAAGCTTAGGTTAACCAATTAAATTACCTTAACTTAATATACTAAAGTGATGCATGATTAAATTAGAAAATTTTAGAGTCAACTTATAGCAAGACTCTATAGGTTCACTGTAAAGTCAATAGTAGATGATATGATCGAATTAAACTCTTTAATTATTTTTATATCTTGAATTAAACTCTTTAATTCTTTTATTTAATTAATTTTTACAAGATTAATTAAATATATTCATAGACAAATATTGATACCTAACCATGCAATACGGTCCCTGGATTACAATAAAGTGCAAAGCTTCAAGAATAAACCTTTCTATCATTAGTTATCTTATAATTTAATCCTTCTATCATACAATACTCTGATCAGATCAAAGGTATGCTATAATCATCAAATCCTTTTAGTTCCAATACTATGTATAATAAATAACAGATTATGACTTTATTGTGTATTACCATTGAGAGCACACTTATCAATCATACACAATTGTTTACCTTGGTCAAGGATTTTCGAAGTCAAATATGAATTATTCACATAGAATATTCTACCTCAAACACTAAGGCTGACAGATCATTTCTTGAACACTCACATAACTCTATGAATGTCTCATTATACCCAATGACTATCTATTATAAGCCTGAATATAAACTTACCCTGAGTAGTATCAAAGTATGACAATTTACCTATAAGATAACTATAGTATTGTAAAGTTTAAGGATCACTTACATAACTAATACGATGAATGTCTAATTGAAGATTAAGTGTAATTAACATTTGGACAATTCGTGTGAGTTTGGTCAGTAAGCTCATGCGCAATCAATGAGCACCTATACATTTTCTTTAGTGTCTCCACACAAATAATCTATGAGATCGATTACCCTTTATCCCTTAAAGCAAAGATAGTGTATACTAGTCTTTTCAATACTATAAAGGCCCCACTTTATAGTCCCATGACTAGGAATATTTAAGAATGATGCTGCTAACACATAGTCTCATAAATATGAACTCATCATAATAGTTTGTATTGCATACATTCCACAAGCTTTATCATGACATGTAAATCATACATACATATTGTCATGATAAACGATAATATATTTGAAAAATATTCATTTTGTTGATCATAAGATTTTCAATAGATTTTTAAAATTCTAATCACAAATCACATCGTGATTAGTATTTGGGGCATATATCTCTTTCCCTATTATAATACATTTTTCATAGGGTTATCTTGCCATGTTCTATTGATGGGTATAGTGTCATACTATCTATACCTTCTAAAATCAGAGATAAAGTCTATCAAAGAATCTCGATGATCAGGAATCTATAGTACAACTGACATATGTTAGTTGTAGTTTAAATCATACTATGGATAATCCAAGTGGCTAAATTAGGCTACGATGCTCTATAACACACTACATCCACCACAAATCCTCGATAGACATCTTTGCATATTTACTTAAACATGTATTTAGGTTGTATGCAATGATCAACTGAAGGATTCTCTTATTCAATCCCAACCTTGATGGCTTCATATATACTTCAATAATGTTAAGGTTCTTAAAGACCACTTTGCAGGCTTCTAGAGGAATAAAATTGCTTGCAAAATATCTCTCTCCTATAGGCATCAATCTTAATAAATTGTACGGTTTTAAATCCAAAAAGATATCCATCCCTTTGATTGAAATTTTAAACTTGTTGATCCAAGTTTGCCTCATTTTATGATCCTTAACATCTAAGTTCGAGTAAAACCAGTATATCAGTTCAGGGAAGTATTCACCTCTCAGGCTCAAAATGGGTATCCATTAAAATCCCAAAAATGTGGTTAAATACAAAAACCCCAATTGATCTGAAGAAGTTGAAATCGATTACCCATCTTAAAGTAACCTTTCAATGCATAAATAAAGAGAGGAATCGATCCTCTAGCTCACGAGTTTGTTAACCCCATCTGTTTACTCTCTGGATGGAGGTGGATCATCTTTTCTATAAGTTACTTTCTATTTCTTTTTTTAAGGACAAGAAAGACCTTCTCTTAGGATTTTCATGTGTTGAGGTATTTTGAACAAGATATTGAGTATAAGAAAGTGTTTGATCTTTAAAAGTTTAGAGAGAAATATTAAGTTCCAAGATTTAAAATGTGAGAGAAATTAGAGATGATGAACAGTATATATACACTCAAACAAAAACATCACATCTTATAAGCAAAACAAAGCAACTTTTTATTAAATTGTATCAATATGTCGATATATTAAGGTATCGATACGTTGATACGTAATTTATCCTTCTCAAGGTAAGGTATGGATACAACAAATAAAGGTATCGAAACATTGGTACTCAAAAGCTTCATATTGGAGAAAGGTTTTGATACAATGAATGAAGGTATCAGAACTTGAAGACCATTTCGTGAAAAATTTGAAAAGCCAAAAGATATGGCATTTTGAACAAAACACTTGTCAACAAGTGATGTTTCCTTAATAGGTGTAAGATTAATTCATATAAAACTTTAAAAGATAAAACCCTTTAAGGTGGTGACACGGGGTGCGTGCATTTATTACGTATTAAACAATGGCAAATATCAATGGTTTCTTCAATTCAAAAAATCATTGCAATAGCACTCCATGATTACATGAAACCTTTTTAATACATTAAACACAAGAAGATGGTTGTTTAAGATTTGACAAGTGGTGGTTATCTAACTCCCTTCACTTTGGGCATTTAATGCAAGTAGAGAACCCTTCAAAAATTGATACGTAAGTTTAGTGTTTCAACATATTTGCCAAAGTTTTTGATGCATTTGTACGTTAGTTATAACACATGTCCTTCATATTGAAATAAAAATGGTCAAATAGGTCTTAGAGTGGTTAATCAAAAGGTGTCGATACCTTAGCATCAAGGTGTCAAAATACAAGGCTAGGTTGACATGTTTACCTTTGTATCAATATCTTTTCACGTTATACGCATGCATATAGCCTTATTTAAGCAAGAATCAAACTTAAACAAATCAAAAACCAATTTTCATACAAAATTAAATACTTTATACAATATTCATCATGCCCAACTAACTTTTCAAAATATTAATAATTTGTTAACACTGATCACTATGCTTCAAAAAATTAAAGTAATCTTTAAACAAAGTCAGTGAATTTAATTCAGATTATAAAATCTTTGTTGTTGTCCATGAAGCTCCAAATGTCCTCCATATTGTAATAAATAGTAACCCTTAAGTATATATTGTACTTCTTCTTCTAACACACACCTTCTTATAATGCCATCAGCATATCTCTTGAACAAAAACAAATCATCCCATAAATATATCTTTACATCATATAAAAACTTCTTCTTTTAGGCATAAGTCAAATATGGTAGCAAAGTGTCACAAGCAAGGAAATTAACTAGATATGTTTACCATTATAGTTGCATGCTAACACTCAATAATATTTCATATAAAAATGTCTTTTGATTAGGCTACTCTTTTACTTCGTTGAGTTTTAATAGTGATAAATGATCAACAAATACATTTTTGCTCTCCTTTTTGTCACGGATCCCTATATCAAACTTTTAAAGTAAAAGAATCTACCAAATCAAACAACACTTTGCATCTTTCTTAACAAACGAATATCGAATAATCGTATGATCTATGTAGACTATAACCCTTATACCCAAAATATAAGATCTGAATTTCTCAATTGCAAATACTACTACTAGCATTTTCTTCTTCATGGTAGTATAATTGAGCTGAGCTTTATTTAACATTCAGCTATGTAGTAAATTGCCCAAAAAATCTTATCTCTGCTTTGATTAAGCATAATATCTATTACAAAATCACTTGCATCACATATTATTTCAAATGGCTTACTATAATCCAGTGTGACCATGATAGGTGTTATCACTAACTTCTCTTTAATTGCATCAAATACCATCAAATAATCCTCATCAAATCGAAAAACTACATCCTTTCAAGTATATTAAAACACCATCTTAGAAAAGTCCTTTATGAATCATTTATAAAACCCAAAGTGGTCTAAGAAACTTTTAATGCCTCACATATTTGCTAATGGTAGAAGTTATTGTATAGCTAAGATCTTGGCTTTGTCCACTTTAATTCCTTTGCTTGATATCCGATGGCCTGAAATAATGCCTTCTCTCATCATAAAGTGGCATTTTACCAAATTGAGTACCAAGTTCTTTTCCTCACATTTTTGTAATACCAAAGCCAAGTTATAAAGACAATAATCAAATGAAGTTTCAAAGACTAAAAAGTCATTTATAAACACTTTCATTATATCTTCAACCAAGTTAAAAAATATAGCCATCATACATCATTGAAAAGAAGCGGTTACATTATATAATCCAAATGGCATCCTCTAAAATGCAAAAGTACTATAAAGCTTGGTAAAAGTTAATCTTTTCTTGGATTATACCCCAAATAACCATCTATATTACAATAAAAATCATACCCAACTACACAATCTAGTATTTGGTTCATGAACAGGAAAGAAAAGTAGTCTTTCCTTATAGCTTTATTTAACTTTTGATAGCCAATATACACTCTCCATCCTATTATTGTGCTCATCAATATCAATTCACTCTTTTCATTTTTAATAACTGTTATTCCTTATTTCTTAGGCACCACTTATACCAAACTCACCCAATAGCTATTCAATATTATATAAATTATCCTAACATTTAACAACTTCAAAACTTCATCCTTAACAACTTCATTCATGACTAGATTTAACCTTCATTGATGCTCAATTTTTGGCTTGAAGGATTCCTCTATTAAAATCTTATGCATACATATCACAAGACTAATCTTCTTACTGTTTAGAATAGACCCACCAAAGGCTTATATGCTTTTTCAAAGTACTCATAAGCTTCTTTTTTTCTTCCTTTGTCAATGATAAAGAAATAATTTTAGGTAAAGAAGAGTTTTCACCTAAGTATACATTTCACAAATGCTTGGGCAGCTGCTTTAAAGCTTGTTTCTCTACTAAATTTTTTGATTCCAGTTGCTCAATCTATCCCTCTTTACTCACTTTATCAATTGGCAAATCTTTCACCTTAAAAACCCCATCATCTAAGAGTTTGATAAATCTATTACAACTTTCGGCTATTGTAAGCTCATCTTTTCTACAACTAAAGCTTATCAAACAATGCTCTAAAGGTTCTTTAAATGCAAAACTCAAGAACATACCATCAACACATTTTGATACCACATCTACTCTATTACATGTTAGACCAATATTTGGAAATTTGATAGACTAATATTTATATAATTTCACCTTCTCTTCATTCACTTGGAGTTTAAGGTTTCATGAATATCTATTAAAGCCCTTTTGGTAGCAAGGAATGGTCAATCAATAATGATAGCGATCTTCTGATCCTCCTCCATATCTAAGATCGCAAAATCCTTCGATAAGATGAATTTGTCGACCTTGACCAACACATCTTTCATCACACCTTTAGAAAAAGTGAGAGATCGAATTGCCATTTACAATGAAATTATAGTTGGCTTTACTTTACCAAGCGTCAATTTTTAGAATACTGATAAAGGCATCAAGTTAATGCTAGCACTAAGATCACATAAGGCTTTCTCAAATATAGAATTCCCTATTGTGCATGAAATTATAAAGCTACTCGAATCTTTAACCTTTTGTGAAAGCTTTCTTTGAAGGATTGCATTACATTCTTCTGAAAGTTTCACTATCTCATAGTCCTCTCATTTTCCCTTTCTCAACATCATTTCTTTCGTGAACTTTTCATAATTCAACATTTGCTCTAACGCCTCCGCTAACGGGATATTGATGTGAATTTTCTTGAAAATCTCTAAGAACTTTTTAAATTGTATATCAAGCTTTTTTCTTTTGGAATCTTTGTGGGAAAGGCAATGGTAGAGGCTTGATAGGTGGATTGTCTGAAAAAGTAATTCTAGGTTCCTTATCCACTTCTTCTGGCTTCTCAACTTCTTTCAATTATTCAATTTTTACTTCTTCTTCTTGCTTTGGTCGAGTTTCTATTTCTTTTTCATTTCTTAAAGTGATTGCCTTACAGTGATATTTCATATTAGACTCAATATCACTTAAAAACTTTCGAATGATTGAGCTTTGATGGCATTAGCCAATTGCCCAGTTTACACTTCTAAAGACTTCATGGTTACTCCATGATAGTGCAATGAGTCCAAACACTCTCAATCTTAGATTTATTCTTATTGAATCTCTCTTTTGTCTCATTAATAAATGTACCTATAAGCTCTTCTAATGATGGCTTCTTCTATACCAGATTTGAAATGAACTTAGTGGCCCTTGCAAAATATTTCTTGTATTCCTATAAGAGAAATTCTCATGATTTTTGAGTCCTATAAGTTAGTAAATTATTATTCTAAAAGTTAAAATTTTGGTTATTGATGTATTACACCTGCTCTTGCTCATTTTTCACCCTGGCATATAAAGTACTAACCATTATTACTTGTTCTTTATTATTTTGCCTTCATTTACTTATTTATCAGTGCTGACACTTAGGCTGTCAACTCCATAATAGTATCAACTTTATGAACACCTATAAGCTTTCTCTAATTACTCTCATTTTGCCATTGACAATTATTCAAAGCCATTTCTTCTAAGATGAATTAAGACTCTTTAGCTGTCTTAGACAAAAGAGTTTCTCCAGCTAACGCATTAATAATAGTCGTTGTTTGCCCATTCAGACCATTATAGAACAACTAAGTATAGAACCAATCTTAGTAACCATGCTGCAGACATCTTTTAATCAAATCTTTGGATCACTCCTAAGCTTCAAAATAGCAGTTAAAAATCAAGTTAGTTAAATTAAGCTATCTCTCCAAACTGTGATGTGTTTGAAGGTAGTAATAATTTTGTAAGGAACTTTGGAGCAAACTTCTCTCATATAACTATACTTCTAGAAAAGCCAACCTCTAGCTTAGTCCCTAAAAGAAAATGGAAATAGTCTCAGTCTAATTGCATCTTCAGAAACATAATTCATCTTTACTATATCTCATATCTCAAGAAAAATACCCAAATAAATGTTAGGATTTTGATAAGATAATCCTCCATATTGATTCTATTGAACCATATTGATAAGAGCCAGTTTGAGCTTGAAATTTTTATTGACAATTTCTTGCCTTTGGATATCCAAGTAGATATCATTAACTGCTGGTCCATAATAGTTTGTAAGTGCTCTTCGTTGCTGATTATCTTTTACCATGTCCTAAGTTTGATTTCTATACTCTCATCTCTCTCTTTTTTGTTCTCTTCTCCTTTGTCCTTGTAACCTTGACAAGTTTGTTTTATTTTCAGATTTAACAACAAGAAGTCCACACTCTTACTTCTTCACATGCACTATTAACTCCAAATAAACTACTCAAACAAGAATTGAAAAAAGTAAATGAAAATGTTTAGATTAAGACTTGGTCACCATATTAGCTTAAAACAGATTTTCACTATCCTCGACAACTTCGTAAAAAACTTGACCCATGCTCATAAACACATAAAAATACCACAAGTACATGGTGTCTCATTTTCGTAGTAAAAGGTAGTAAAGTATCAACCCATGAGCATAAAACTGAATTTATAAGCTAATTATCACGATTAAAATAGTCGATAATTTTATCTAGATTGAGATAAAGAATTAAAAATCATTCTAGAATTATACTAAACCAACTAAATTTACTAAGCAAGCAATTTAAACTAAATGAATTACGTATAAATGACAAACTTAAAGGTTCAAAACCATTCAGGATTGCTATGTTCATCTATATTTATTAAAACTAATTTCACTGCAATCAATCTATTAACACAGAGTCTAAAGTCATTTCATTCTCTTTCAAGACCTTAATGAAATAATGTGAGTAACTATTCTAATTAATATATCTATTCAATTAGATTAACTAAAACACTCATTAAGAACTAATCCTTAGTGTTACCTAGTCCTTAACCATCTTTCAATGAATTAGTTTCTAGGTTATGAGTCCTTCCATCTAATGTAAAAATTTATCCTCTTTCAAGTATTAAACTCATACATCATAAGTCATTCAATTTAATGGCCAGGTAAAATTGAAAGTATTAATAACAAGAAACACAAATAGATTAAAAGAAGCTTCATTAATAATAAAAATAGTGTTTGAACATAGCTCACAAAAGCTTCATATTTCCCTGAGCATAGAACTCTAGCCACTTATATTTTACAACATACAAATAAGAAACGGCAAGGGATTGAACATCATTCTCAGCAAGAAGATAAAATAAATAAACTCTGGAGAATCTGCTTCCTCTTCAGCAAAGTTCTTATCGTCTTGTATAATCCTCAAGGTGTCTCTCGTTTCTTGTTATTTCTCTCTCTAAATTTATGTAAAAACTCTTTTTACTTCAGTCTTCTACCATATATAAATGGTACAACTTACCCTATTTCAAGTGAGCGTTTAAGCCCCAAGTTTACGCAGAGGAAATTATATATACAAATTTAAGAATGATTTCTTTCACCAAAATCATGCTGTTGCCAGCTCTTCTTGTTTCATACATGTCCATGAACAATGTTGATTTGGATCTTCTCATTCATTGCAAGTCGAAAGACGTTGACCTTGGGGAACATATGCTCCGTCCTAGTGATGCGTATTCCGTTAATTTCCACGATAGAGTTTTTAGACATACTCTATTCTTTTGTAGGTTTACATTTGGGTAACATTCTTCATGGGTTCGACATCTATGTCCAGGAGAGGGATTTTGCTTAGAACGTAATTGTAGTATAGTGAAAAATGGTAAGTGTTTGACTGCAAAGTTTTCACAGGAACCTACTTTGTTATGGATAGAATACTGTTCACTGAATATAGCTCCGTGTATTTTTGTTTAATTACATGAAATGATGCTGATGATATTAAGTGCTTAATCTCCAAACAATTTAATTGATTGATTGGTAGTGTAATGTCGTTACTATGACTTAGATTTCATGTGGAGCTTTCCATACAATTTCTTTCCATTAAATAAGATTTTGAATATGATGCTTTTACTGAAATGGATGTCGATATATATCACTATTTATGGGATACCAATTTTTTGTGCAAACTCTTGTATACAAATTAACGTGACATAATATTATAATAATATTGTTTGTTATATAGTTTACAAAATTTATTATTAATAAATGTATTGATTTTATATTTTATTAATTGATAATATAATACTACACATCAATTTGTACACAAAAATTCATATAAAATATTTATATCTCTAGCACTATTTTTGTTAAGATTTCATATTGTTGTTATAAAACCTAAAAATTTTCATTATTTTTATATATTACAAACTAAAATAAATTATTCATCTTATTGTCCATTTTCAACAGGGATACTTTTATGTGTTCAGGCCATAATTACGTTATTTAATTTGTATATATTGTATTAAAAGTTAAAGACATATAAATATATGCAAACAATATTGGCATATAATTTATTATTCAAAAAAGAATGATAAGAAGGCACAAATAGAGAAAAAAAAAAAAAGGATGTACATAGATTTTATGCATATGTATTTGGCTTGAAGAATATGAACTATATAGTTGACACTGTATTTGGTAAAAGGGTCACCAAAAAGAAAATATTTAAACCATATTAGTTTGTTAGAATACATCTTATAACTTGTAACAAAATTGTTCTTTTGAGTTTTACTCATATTACGAGTATTTTTTCCTTTTAATTTTTTAAACTCTAGCTCTTGAATTATTTATATAACATAAAATACTGTGTCTGCCCCAGCAGCCATGAAGCACAGGTAACCTCTTAAAAAGGCTAGGACAGGAATGGAAAGAATTGTTCATATTAGAAAATGAATCTACATAAAAAAAAATAAATAAAAAAAAGACAGTAAAATAAAGGGTTTTAACCTCAAAAACCCATTAAATAAAACAGAAATATCTATTTCATATTATACGTGTTTAGAACATACGATAGCATGTCTATTAAAAAGAAGTACAAAGCATGAGCAGTTATCAAAATGATGTTCCTGTATTCTGCCAAAGAAGGAACATGCATATAATCCAACTCAGGGGTCAATCACTATCCAGAATTATTATCCTACTTTTGTTGGGAGGAAAGTACAGATTCACTTTTCTGAAAAAAAAAAAAAAGGAATGGGTAATTTTTCCAAAACTATTTCGTCGCCAATACTGTTTAGTTGCAAACCTGATTCCACGCTGTGCTAGTTTGTTCAGTCCTTTCATATCACTAATGATTTCGGAGGCGGGTTGACTGTTTCTGTTCACTGCAAGTCCAAGGACAATGATCTTGGCGTACATATTCTCTCCTCTCAGCAGATTCTTATAACAATGTAATTCAGTCAATAACATTATCCCAAAGAACCTATCTATTGAAGTTTCCTAAGTAAAATTAAGGATGCAAACATTTTATCGGAACTTATGTGATGTTTTGATGTTGTCAGGAAAAAATTACTAAATTTTCTCTTTGATTGAATATATAAGGAATTAAATAATCACTTCAAACATAAATATGGATAGAAAAATAATTATCAACACAATCTAATTTTTAATGTGAAAAACTCCTCTAATATGAAGGATAAAAACCATGAGACTATTCTCGAAGTCCATCCAAATTTTCACTATAAAATTTTAGGTACAAACCTAAATTCAATAGGTAAAAAACCTATCCCACAATCATTAATAACAATAGAGAAACACTCTCAACAATAACAAGTGAAGATCAACCCAAAACAACTCAGAAATCGGTAAAAAACAAATATTTCTTGTCCAAAATAAGCACCTTCGAAATTGACTTCCAAGTTTGAGTTATAGTCATCCAAATAACAATCAAACCGTCCAGATTGAAGAACTAGATGTCCAAAACGTACCTCTAAAATTTCAGCTCGATTGGACGATAGACCATCCTCCGATTGTCAAAAAAACAAAATCTACGCACTGAAATTTTCTGCAGAAAATTCTGCCCTTGCTATCGGATTTTTCTTCCGTCAACATCGTTCTCTTTCTTCAGTCTTGTTGCTTCACTATGTGTATTTTTTTTTCTGCGTTCAATCACTTAATTTCAATTGACTTGTTTTATAGAGAGAGAGATTGATTTCAATCACAATTGAATTATATAAACAGATATTAATTACGATTAGAAATATTATAATTTGGACCTTGGGCTGGATATTGGGCATAGCCCAACAGTCTGATTGTCAC
>JAVXUL010122870.1:0-16638 GCA_035590515.1 Trichilia minutiflora | reverse complement strand
CTCCTTGTGGATACGACACTTGGACTCACCGGACTATTCTACAACAAGACTACCTATACTTGGGTACACAATCTAAGCGAGATCAGTTTCAGATTCAACTTTTTTACAATGGGTTAAATGGTCAGACTAGAATAATTATGGATGCAGTGGCTGGAGGTACTCTTTTATCTAAGACAGTAGAAGAAGCTCAATTACTGCTAGAAGAGATGGCATCAAACAATTATCGATAGCCGAATGAGAAAAATCAAAGGAGAGGTTCTAGTGTTTATAATGTTGATCCGATAGTTGCTTTGACTGCTCAAGTTTCAGCCTTATCAAGCAAGCTTTCAGCTATATCAGCAAATGAAAGTTGTTCATCTAAAAAGCAGGTGGCCTTAGCAAGTAGTTCATATCCGGGTATGCAGAATGAGCAGGAGCAAGAGCAAGTTCAATTTGTTAACAACCGAAATTTTAACTATAGAAATAATTTGCCAAATCAATATCATTCGGAGTTGAGGTACCATGAGAACTTCTCTTACGAAAATAACAAAAAGGTATTACAAGGACCTCCTAGTTTTGGAGCTTAACCAGCAGAAAAGAAAGTCTTCCTTAGAAGAGCTTATGCACACTTTTATGAATGAAACCCATGAAAGATTCAACAAGAGCAAAACAAGGATTGATAATATAGAAACTCACTGCAGCAACATGGGAGCTACTATAAAGTCTTTAGAAGTGCAGATTGGTCAGCTTGCAAAAGCCATAAAAGAGCAATCAACAGGTAAATTTCTAGCTGATACAGAAAAGAATCCAAAGGATCAATGCAATGCCATCACTTTACGGAGCGGGAAAGAAGTAGAAACACAATCAAGAAAGGAAGTTAAGCCACCTAAGGATGAGAGAAAAAATGTTGAGAAGCAGAGAGAATTTGCAGATTCTGAAAAATCAACAGAAAAACCAGTGGAAGTGAAGAGTAGTCCGAGGATTATCTTTGCTGACAACCTACTTATTAAACTTCCACCAATTCTTTTCCCACAAAGATTCCAGAAAAAAAGCTAAATGATCAGTTCAGAAAATTTTTAGACATCTTTAAGAAGATCCACATCAACATTCCTTTAGCAGAAGCATTAGAGTAAATGCCTAACTATGCAAAATTTATGAAGGAAATGATGTCAAAGAAGAGAAGGATGGAAGAGTATGAAACAGTGAAGCTATCAGAAAAATACAGTGCAATTCTTCAAAGGAAAATGCCTTAGAAAGTGAAAGATCCAAGTAGTTTCACAATTCCCAGCACCATTAGGGAGTCTACATTCGAAAAGGTATTATGTGACCTTGGAGCAAGCATTAATCTCATGCAATTGTCAGTTTTTAAGAAGTTAGGTTTAGGAGAAGTGAAACCCACCACCATATCACTACAAATGGCTGATAGATCACTTTTATTCCCAAAAGGAGTAATTGAAGATTTGTTGGTTGAAGTGGATAGGTTCATTTTTTTGGTAGATTTCGTTATTCTAGATATGGAGGAAGATTAAAAAATCTTTATTATTCTTAGCAGACCATTCTTAGCAACCGAAAGAACCCTTATTGATGTACATAGAGGAAGTCTTACTCTTCGGGTTAATGAGAAAGAAGTGAAGTTCAACATCAACTTAACTATGAAATTTCTAGTTTTTGATCAGTCATGCAAGAGAGTAGATGTTGTGTCCAGCTATGTTGATACCGTACTCCTTGATTTTTTTGCAAAAGATCCATTAGAGTAGTGTTTAATCACTTCAAACATGAGAAAATATGAACTTCCAGCAACTGAAGATAGTGGAGCAATGTATGAAAGTCCTAATGAAGAGGAAAGAGGTGTTTTCGCCCTTAAAGATCTGGGAGATGATAAACTAGATACAGCAAAAAATATATGTGAGGAAGTTAAGTCGGTAACAGCTTTAGAAACACAATCTCTAAAGCAGCTTCCTGACCATCTGAAATATATATACTTGGCGGAGAAAGAGACATTGCCTGTTATTATTTCATCATGTTTATCCTCTGAGCAAGAAGAGAAATTGTTAAGTGTGTTGAGAAAATACAAATTAGCCATTCCATGGGTGATTTCAGACATCAAAGGCATTAGTCTTTCTATATAAATCTATAAGATTTTGATGGAAGATGTCTACAAGCCTACTGTTGAACATCAAAGGAGATTAAATCCAGCAATGAAAGAAGTGGTGAGGGCTAAATTTCTAAAATTATTGAATGCCGAAATTATATATGCTATTTCAGATAGTTCATGGGTGAGCCCAGTACAAGTGGTGCCCAAGAAAGGTGGAACTACTGTTATAAAAAATGAGAAGAATGAGCTGGTTCCTACAAGGACAGTAACTGGTGGAGGGTATGTATTGATTACAGAAAGTTAAAAAAAGCTACAAGGAAAGACCATTTCTCTTTGTCATTTATCGATCAAATGCTAGACCGGTTGGTTAGTTATGAATTTTACTATTTTTTTAATGGTTATTCGGGGTATAATCAGATTTCACTCAGTCTAGAGGATCAAGAAAAAACAACTTTTACTTGTCCATATGGTACTTTTGCTTTTAGGCGAATGCCATTTGGTTTGTATAATGCTCTAGCTACGTTCCAAAAGTGTATGATAGCTATTTTTTTAGATTTGATAGAAGTAGTTATGGAGGTATTCATGGATGACTTCTCAGTATTGTAACTTCATTTGATCATTGCCTACACAATCTTGCTATGATGCTCCAAAGATGTAAGGAGAAGAACTTGGTGCTTAATTGGGAGAAGTGCCATTTTATGGTAAACGAAGGTATTGTGTTGGGGCATCAAGTGTCAAAAGAACGAATTGAGGTAGATAAGGATAAGATATCAGTAATTCAACAACTACCTCCACCAATAAATGTTAGAGGCATTCGAAGTTTCTTAGGCCATGGGGGTTTCTATCAAAGATTCATTAAAGTCTTTTCAAAAGTAGTAAAACCCCTATGCAATCTTTTAGAAAAGGATGTAACTTTCAAGTTTGATGAAGAGGGTAAGAATGTATTTGAAACAATTAAGGAAAACCTAGTTTTTGCACCTATAATGGTTATATCGAGTTGGTGTGAACTATTTGAGATTATGTGTGATGCAAGTGAATATCCAGTAGGTGCAGTGTTCAGGCAGCGAAGAGATAAGATTTTTTAAGCCATTTATTATGCTAACTAAATGTTAAATGAAGCCCAACTGAACTACACAACCACAGAAAAGGAGATGTTGGTTGTGGTATTTGCGATGGAAAAGTTTAGAGCATATATTTTGGGTTCAAAGGTGATCATACAGTAATCAGATATTTGTTTGCAAAGAAGGATGCTAAACCTCACTTGATTTGTTGGATTCTCTTGCTTTAAGAGTTTGATCTAGAAATTCATGATAAGAGAGGAAGTGAGAATGTAGTTGTTGGCCACCTTTCAAGAATTGATTTAGAAAAACAAAAAGTGCAACTGATTCAAGAACTGTTTTTAGATAAGAGATTGTTCACTGTTAAGGAACAAATTCCTTGGTATGCAGATCTTGTTAACTTTCTTACTTGTGAAGTGATGCCACCATATTTAACATATCATCAAAAGCAAAAGTTTCTTCATGATGTAAAGAGTTATATTTGGGATGATTTACTCTTATTTAAGAGATGTGCTGATGGAATGATTAAGAGATGTATGGCTAAAGAACAAATTAATGATATACTCCATAGATGTCATTCTTCACCATATGGAGGACACTTTGGAGCATCTAGAACAGCAGCAAAAGTGCTTCAATCAAGTTTTTATTGGCCCACTTTATTTAAGGATCGTTATGCTTTTATGAAGAGGTATGAGAGATGTTAGAAGGTAGGCAATATTGCAAAGAGAAATGAAATGCCATTGACAGGAATTTTGAAAGTAGAGCTTTTTTATTGTAGGGCATTGATTTTATGGGTCCATTCCCTCAATCCTTTGGCTCTCAGTACATTCTTGTGGCTATTGACTACGTTTCCAAATGGGTTGAAGCAATACCAACCTCAACAAATGATGCAAAAGTAGTGTTCAAATTTCTACAGAAAAATATTTTCACAAGATTTCGTACACCAAGAGCTATAATCAGTGATGAGGGTACTCATTTCTGTAATAAGCTTTTTAAAGATTTGTTGATTCGTTATGGGGTTAAGCATAAGATTGCCCTTGCCTATCATCCTCAAACAAGTGGGCAAGCTGAAGTTATCAACAGAGAGATTAAGAAGATTTTGGAGAAAATAGTGAATACAAATAGGAAGGACTAGTCTATCAAGCTTGATAATGCGTGATTGGGATACATAACAGCATTCATAACCGTAATCGGAATGTCCCCTTACAGATTAGTTTTTGGAAAATCATATCATTTGCCAGTAGAGCTTGAACATAGAGCATATTGGGCAATAAGGAAGCTAAACTTTGATTGAAAAAATTATGGGCAGCAAAGACTCTTTCAACTTGATGAGTTAGAGGAAATTAGGAATGAAGCCTATGAAAGCTCAAGGATTTATAAGGAAAGAACTAAGCGTTGGCATTATAGGCAAATTCTAAAAAGAACATTTAGTCAAGGGTAGCAAGTCCTCTTATTCAACTCAATACTGAAATTATTTCCTGGAAAGCTCAAATCAAGATGGTGTGGGCCTTTTCTTATCAAGAGAGTTTTACATTTTGGTGCCATTGAACTTGAAGGGGAGAATGGAAGACATTTTTGAGTTGATGGACAAAGACTGAAGCATTTTTACCAAGGAATGGAGTTAGGCAAAGAAGACATCACCTTGAAAGATCTTGAATAATTTTCAATAGGCTAAGTCTAGCTAGAGACATTAAATTAAGCCCTTATTGGGAGGCAACCCAATGTGTTTTTGTTTTTGTTCTTAGTTTTCATTTTTTTTTTAGTCATTTGATGTTATTCTTTAGTTTTATTTGTTTTCCATTCTTGTAGGAGTCAAAATAGCAGCACTAAAGCACCAGAACAATTTGTAGAAAAGCAGGCCAGAAAGCAGTTTCCAAGACTCGCTGCATCAAAAAAATTCATAAGGCAATAAGAACATGGTTTCCCAGGACGTGCTGCATCGAGACATTATTCGTTGTATCAAATGTGTACTCACTGCATCGAGAAAATCTATGATGCAGCGAGGAAATTATGTTCCAGGATGTGTTGTACCGAGAAATCACTCGCTGCATCAGATTTTTAGTCGTTGGATCGAGAGGAAATTCGTTGCAGCAGGATACAAAGCCTACATTCTAAAGAACCCTTTCTCATCACATCGAGATAAAACTCGATGTAGTGAAAAACGCGGGAACGTCTCTCGTCACTGTGACACGTAATATTTAAAAATTCTCTTTTCTCTGTATTAAAACCTTTGGCTTCCAGACCAGTTAAAACCCACTCTGAGTTAACTTCCTTTACATTCTAAACCGTTGGAGATAAGAAAAATCAACAAAAATCGATTACAACAACTCAAAATAAGTGCTTCATCTTTAGTTTTTTTTAGTTTCGAAAGATATTGTGTGCTCTGTTTTGGGAAAGTTTGAAACTTTCTTGTGGGTCTGTGATCTTGGAGTTATTTTGGTGGATTTAAATAGCCAAAAGTTAGGGGTTTTTTGGTGAAACTTTGATTTTAGTTGCTTATTTCGGTACTTTTGAAAACCAAAGTGAGAAAAATATGCCTAAAAAATATATAGCTAAGAAACTCAGGAAGGATTTGTCTGGGTATAACATAGGGAAATTTGTGTTTAAGCAAGAACAAAACCTGTTTAAGGAGTCATTAAAAAAGAGGTCTGTAATAAAGGAAAGAGACATAAAATTTAGGACAGAACAATACCCCTTGAGTGTTCAGTAGATAGAAACTAGAGTGTGGTCTTATTACTACTGGTACCCTAAACCAACGACAATAACCTTGGTTAGAGAATTTTATGCGAGTGCAAAAATGACCCCAGAGAGTAGGATAGTGAGGGTCAAGGATGTTGAAATAGTTTTTGACCCAGAGGCTATCAATAGATTTTTGAAAACTCCAAAGGTTCAAGATGAAGTTTCAAAAATTTCTATATCTTTGTCCTTGGAGATTATGAATGATACCATATGTGGGTGCCAAGTGGAATGGACAAAAGTCTGAGTTGAAATGGCTTATTTTAAAATTAGGTACCTTACAACCAAGATGAAAGCTTGGCACCTTTTTATCTGTTCTAAACTAAGTCCTACAGGGCATACTTCTGAGGTCAACCGGGAGCGAGCTTTTCTGTTGCTCGCTCTAGCTATGAGGAAAAACATCAATGTTGGGGAATGGATTTCTCTCAACATTCAGCATTCTGCTGATAACCTCACTGTATGGTTATTTTTTCTGTCAATCATTACTATATTGCTGGAGCGCAATGGGGTGGATACATAGTGTTAGGAAATATTGGCTCCAAAAGCTCGTGTGGATACAGGTACAATGGTAAGACTGTTAACCATTGAGGGTAAGCAGCAACCCCAGCTGCTATAATCTCAACAGTATTTTCAGTAGCAACCATCCCACCAGCAACAACAATAGCCCTAGCACCATCAGCCTGCACAATCCCAACAACAACAGCACTAATCTCAAAGTCCAAGTCCCAAATCCTCACTCACAGCCAGTTAATGAGGCTGTTTTTCAAGAAGAAATGGAAAAAATGCAGTGAAGGCTTCTTAGGTACCAGCAGCATTCCATTCGCTACTATGAGGCCATGAGCAACATGATTTTTCAAGTTTTCAGCCACTTGAAGATGGAAATAGAGTGGTTCTCCACTATTCCACCCATTCCATATTCAAACTTTGAAGATGAAGGAGAACAGTCTGAGGCACCAACAACCTTAAAAAGAAACACTGATGCCAATGATGATGTTCTGTCAATACACTCAAAATAGGAGGTGATGTGGTTCTCACCCTCCAGGTTTGATTTTCTTGTGCTATTATTCATTCATTTTTGTTTTGCATCAAGGGTGATGCAAATATTTTAGTTTGCGGTAGTACAGGTGGTTAAATGACTGTAAGGTGGCTGTAAGGGAGAATAAGGATAGAAATAGAGAGAAACAGAACACAAAGAAACAGAAACATTTTGTGTGGGTTTTACTTTAGTGCTGGTTTGTTTTAACTTCTTTTACTGCTTTATAATGAATTTTGTTTTATTTTTCAGGTTTTAGTGCTGGTTAATTTTGTCTATTAAGTTAGTTTAATTTTTGCTATACATTTTTAGGTTGAGTTAGCGTGGTCGAAGGCGTGTTAATTTTGTCTATTATGTTAGTTTAATTTTTGCTATACATTTTTAGGTTGAGTTAAAGTGGTCGAAGGCATGTGTATGTATTAACTGTGTAGTCCTTTGAAGAATATCATGTGTCTTTTTTATTGATATTTTGAATCTAAAGTTCGACGGTTTTATGGTAAATAGGAAGGTATTATTCAATGTGATAAATGTCATGTATGCCTTAGAAAATTTTTGTCTGATTGATAGTCAAGGGTAGTAAACCAGACCATACAAACTCATCTTATTCAATTAAAAAAAAAGAAGAAAAGAAGAAAAGAAAAGCAAATGGATTCAATCTACTCCTCTATTTGGAAAGTGCTTAGTAACTGGGGGTATACATTTTGGAGATAGGTACACTCACGTCAAATAGCACTTAAAAATAAATAAGAGTATGCAAAGCATTATAGGCTTTCTAATAAGTTAATGATCGGGGATATGCATTTCGAAGATGAGTACTTTTGCATACGAAAATCGAATTAGAGCCTAAAGAAGAGTTTGAATCTATTCATAAAGCAGAAAAGCAAAAGAAATTTATAAATATTCATAAATAAGTTTAGTGTTTTTAGTTTTCTTTGATTAAAGAGTTGGTTGAGAAATTTGTTTGTGGAAAGTTGAATTTATCCTTGATTATAGGTTTGCTTAATGAATTCTGAGGCATTTCTTTTGATTAATCTATTTAACTTAATGCTTATCTAATTGCACAAAGAAACTTCTCTAACTTTGGAGTCAAGTATCAATGATTTAGACACTGGTGTATTCTGGTTTGGACTGGATAGAAGTTGGGTTTACTTGAATGATTTTTTGGAGTGTTTATTTGGTTTTTAGTTGTAGGGTTTGCTCAGGACTAGCAAATATTAAGTTTGGGGGAGTTTGATAACTTGTTTTTTATCAAGTTATTTATGTTTGAATTATGCTATTTTCCTTATAAATTCTAGTGTGTTTTTATGTTTTTATGAGTTTAATTGTGTGTAGGTTGCAAGAGGTATTTTTGTGAAGAAAGCATGAATTTTGATAAGCTTAAAGATGAATTAAGCTGGTTCCTCCCGATGCAGCGGATTCTGGGAAGCTGATGTCCTGATGCATCGGATATTTCCTCGATGTAGTGAGATTTCTCTCTATGCAGTGAAGACATAGTTCGATGCAGCGGTCGTGTCCGTGATACAGTGAGAGCTAGAACCCAGTCTCTGAAAAATTTCTACCCAGTTTTTGATGTAGCGAGCAAATTCTCACTTAATGTAGCGAGAATTTGCGAGAATTTTCTGTTTAAGTCGAACTTCGAAGTTTTTATTATAAATAAATCTCCTAGGGCTTTGTGCTAGGAGAGAGGATAGTCATCAACACTTTTGGAAGAGAGAGAAACATCATATTTAGCAAGGAATCCAAGAACAACACAAGAGAATTGAAGAGAAAGAAAGGTAGAAAACCAGTTTGAAGAAACAGAATTTTCTAAATTGAGTTTGCTGTTTTTATTTCTTTTCTCCAGAATTCTAATGTTCATAACTTCTTTTCTTCTTGTGAATTCACTGAACATCATGAGTGGCTAAGTCTTTTTATGCTTAGGGGTTAGAAGAAACTCTTGTGATCCATATTTGAAAGCTGTTTTGGATTAATAAAGTTTTATTCATTAATTTATTTGTATTCCTTGTGCTGAAAGTTTTCCCTTTAATTGGCCATTAAATTGAATGATTTTAGATGTATGTTTTCTGGACTTGAAAAAGGGAGAAAATTATACTTCCGAACTAAGGAAACACAACTTAATAGTTAATACATTGGAAGATGATTAACAACTAAGTAGTCAAATTAGGTTGGATCTCAAAGAGTGATCAATTAAACTTGATTGAATATGAATATTAGTTAAGTTTATTAATCACATTGTTTTGTTAAGGTCTCGAAAGAGGGAATAAAACGATAAAAGAACCTAGGTTAATAAATTTTTGTAGGATAAAGTAAGCCAAAACAGTGGACAAATATAGTGAGTAAGAGTGGATTCAACTCCCCTAAGCCCGTTACCATCAGATTTATCCTCATCACTTAGTATAAATTTTAGTTCTTAGTGGTTGTTAAAATTACTTTACTCTTTTTGTTAGTCTAAATAATATTTGTCATTCCAATTGTAGTAATTAATGTGTTAGTAATTATTAATCCTCGTGGGAATGATATCCTACTTCCTTTTACTATAAAATGCGATACCGTACGCTTACAGTTTTCCACATTTGATTTTGTGTGTTTATTTAAACAGTGGACAATAAGCTCTATAAAATTACTTTAATGCCTTTGAAAATAAAAGATTTTAAAGGCAAAATCAACATTTTCATGGAACTTTTAACCAAAGCTTATTTCATTTGAATGAAACTGCTACTTCGTTCAGTCAAAATTTTTATAGCTTTCTGAAAAAAATTGAGGCTATTAGTTTGTTCGAATGAGCTTTCATTCTGTTCGATCAAACTTGTTCGTTCGACTGAATCCTTTGATTCACTCAATCAAATTCTTCTGCCCTCTTTTGTTTTATCAAACTTCATCATTCATTCTGTCAAAGGCCATTAATTCAAATAAATTCCTTAATTCATTTGACCAAATAGCTCACCTAAGGAGACATTTTAAAACTAATTTCTTAAATTCATTCTGACTAATCCCTTGCTCATTTTCAAATAAAATTCTTTCTAAAATTGCTTGAAATGGTCACCATTAAACCGTTACTCAAAATAATACCCGAACAAATATATTAAAAAGATAACAAAAATATTCTTAAAAGATAAAATGATTAAAATATCTCTATATCAAAAAGTATAGAGTTTACAAATTCTATCGACTTAAGATGAACCTCTAAAATGCACAAGGCCTTAAATCTATTTTTCAAAACATTTCACTGCTCTCTCTTTCTTTTTCCAATCTATATCAAGTTTATAAAATAAATAAAATATATGGTCTTAAATATTTTTTACAAAACTCAAAAAGTGATTTATAATACAAATAATTTAAACAATCCTAGTGGACATAACTTATAAAATTGAGTCAAGTTTAGAAATATAGCTAAGTCTTCAAACTTTTATGTAATCATCACCATTCGAAGCTCTTAGCCACACTTGGAGTACCTAAAACAAATCTATGAGTGAATGAGTACATAATTATATACTTAGTGAGTGATTATATAAATTACCAAAATCTCATTCATCTAGGTAAACCCTGAGATTGGGCATCCAAGTCCTCATACTCATATCAATAACAGTACTAACAGATTAATTAATCTTAATCCGTCACATCCATAAACATATGATTTATACACATGTATCATTAAATACATATCAATAAATTAAATATTAGTTACTTAAGACTATTGGATTCTACCTTATTCGCCTATTGGATTCAATCTTTTTCATCTGAGTTATATCTACTAAAAACCCTCCTCATCATAATCAAGTTCCTATCTCTGTAATCATTCCATAATAATGTAAATCATATTCAACACGATAGTCCATTAAGCATATAGGGAGCATAAAAACATACACTGACAAATATATTCGACTAAATCTAATATCAATTTTGTGGTCTATTAGATTTTCAGCTATAAGATAATCCGCACCTTATAGAGTTATTTTCTTAATACTGGAACACAAGATCGAAAATCAATACTATGGCTCACAAAGCCAAAATCAATATTAATGGCTCACAAGGCCAAAATAAATTCAGAACATAAAACACTAGCTTTTTGGCTCCTATTAGTATAAAAACCACGATCAATATACAAATCCAAGCAAAGATCAATAAAATCATCAATTATTTTCAAACCACTTCATAATGATATAAATCGATCTCAATATTAATCCAATACTTGATCATCCTACCCTTAATCATAGATAAATCAATCTTTATTTTATCAAAACCTATGGATCCTATGGACCTCACCAGCCATACATAAATCAATCTAATAATCAATACATTAATTAAAATCATTTATAAAATTCATATATATATATATATCCATCATCAAAATCATTTATAATGATGTACATGTGAAAAGCAATATAAATCCTAGGTAAATTAATCTCTGTTCAATTAACACCCCTTGGTCTCAGGGACTCATGAAAGCATATCACAACATTAATATCATAAATATCATAACTGGCCTCCAGTCTCAACCATATCGATATATATCTATAAATCATATCCTAATCAATAATTAAATCATCATGCAAATTTATCACAAACAAGTGAGACCTCTTTGCTATTTTCTATAGCCTAAGTGCATGCAAAAATTTAATTCTCTAAGTACCATATACCTAGAATAAGTATATATCAACATATATGATTAAAAGGCTACATTTTTTATTTTTCTAACCTTTTCCAAGCTTGAATTCGATGAATTTAGCTACAAATATATACAACCTCTTCAATCTACACCATTTAAGCATATAAGAAGCTTGAAAAAACAATTTTTTTCATAGAAAATTGGAGAAAACATAGTTTTTTCTCACCATCTCCTATTTGGATGAATTTTGCAAGCTTGGAGAGAGATGAATATTGCTTGTTTTTCTATTAAAAATAAATGATAATTATCCAATATTATTGTTCAATCAAAAGCTTTCCATTTGGACCAATCATAGTGTTCCAAATATAAGCCTTTTCTTAATCAAATAAAATTAATATATTTGGACCAATCAAATTGATCCAAATATTAGACTTTTAACAATTAAAAATAAATAGAAAAGTTATATTTATCTCTAATAATTAAATAAATAATTTAAAAATTAATTAATTTTACTTTTCCATTATTTATAGTGCAATTACTAAATTGCCCTTAATTAATTATTTATTTTCTTAACCATTTAAGAAAATAATAATTAATTATAATATGAATTTCTATAAATCCATATTAATGGTATAATTACCATTTTAACCTTGGATAATTATCAAAATGACAACCAAATATATTAATCTATGTTATAATTCTTTAACACATTAAAGAATCATACATACATACACACATATATTATTCGGCCTCTAATTATTTCGAAAGGTGGTAGCTTTTGTTCTGAATAATTTATCTCGCGAGAATAGCTTCCTAACGCATAAGGATTTCAGTATGACCATAAAAGTTCAAAGTGAATTAATCGTGAGTCATTTTCAAATATTTTGAAACTCAATACTATGGTTGGCATCTAATAATATCCCATAGTCCCTAATTTATGATTAAGTACTTCTTCATCAAACCTTATTTGATTACCATATGGGTCATATTCTTTTGTTGTCATATCTTAATCAAATTAGGGTTCATGGTATATCAATACCTTAAATTTGATATTTTATAAATAATCAATTAATATGTCCTGAATATACCCCATAAACTTTTTCATGTGGCTTATTTAGCACTGGCCAATGACTTTGTTTCAGATATCTACCAATATTCATTTAGGAACTCAAATTAGGATAGAGTCAACAAAACTCTTAATCCTATTATACGAGCCAACAGATCTCATCTTGATCATCAACCAAACTCCTATATAAATAAAATATAACCAAATCGACTTTAATGTACAAAACGTGATTAGCCATATACTTATACACCATATGAACTATGTGCATCTATACAAGACCTGATTTAGATGTCTTAGTTCAAAGGATTACATTGTATACTAGTATAATTTATCGATAAATTATTGACTACATACATACCATATAATTTATCAATAATTGATTACGTTCGATAAATATTTCATAAATTATAAATCCATACTAATGTATTTGCGATAATACTTGTATTGCCAACCTACTTATATTATCACATGATATCCTTAGATGACATTCAGTATGCCTACTTTATGCTATTGATGCCCAATCAATACCACTTTCATATGGAATAATTTGATAATTTTAATTAATAATTATCTAAATCATCTAGAAAATTCACACACGTACTTTATTATCTAGTATGATTTAATAAAAGAAGAAACTTATGTACGTAAATAAAAAAATTAACGATAATGAATAGTTTTTAATAAGATTATAATCCCAAAAACTAAAGACAATGAATGGTTTTTAGGGCATATACTAATACTTCTCCTTGTTTCTTTCTCAGTCAAATCGTTATCACCTCCTAACTTAAATCATATAAAATCTCTATCACCTAAGGCATATAAAAATATAAGTTTTATAAAAATTTTAAAAAATAAGTAATAGAAGTCAAGAATAATTCACTCACATTTTAGGGAAGGCACACACTTCCTATTGTCCTTTATTCTATTCGGCTTCTCACTCGCACACTTGATACCTAACTACACATATAATGAGATCCATATTAATCTTGAATCCTTAATCAATAATAATATAATTCTAATTAAATGATTATATCCGTATCCCTGAGTTATTTAATTAACACTATCAAAGAATTCGATTCTATTTTTCAGTCATTTAACCAATTACCATTATCAAAAACCTATGGCCATATCACAATTCAATAATTTATACCAATTTAATTATCATTCAATAAAATCAACCATTTAAACTCAATTCGATATCCAATTCACTATTCTATTAGGTTTACTTATAATTTGAGCTAATTATCTATAATTCTATCTTTAATGTATTCAATTTAGTTTATATACAACTAATTCTAATTCAACTCAACATAGTTGTAGAATTTTTTTGTATGTGAATAGTAAACTCTAACGCACAGTACCATATTTATGGTTTTTATATACCTAAAATTCCAATTTCATATTTTTAAAATTCAAATCTTAACTTAGTATAATTTACGCTCTATATAATATAATTAAACTCAAAATTGGATCAATTAAATTCTAATTTAAAAGCGAATAAATAGTAATCCAGTTCAAAAATTGGTCTTAAGACGAGTAACCAGTCTTCCTACTATCCCACAATCAATGTAAAAATATTAATGTCAGTTTGGAGTCATTTGGAGCCGGTTTGCCCCTACTCTCCTTATGTTTTTGGTTTTCTAACCTCCTCTTTTTTAGTGCTAATATCTCTCTCATCTGAATTTCAATTTCACTTTTATTTTTTTATAATCGATCATTATCGAGTCTAATTTTAATAGTAAAAACTATTTGTCAATTATATTTTTTGTTTGATAGGAATTTAAGTTTCCAAGTTAAGTGCATAGTCGATACCTCTAGGAAAATTTTCTCAAACTCATTCTTTTTCATCTAAAACTTCTCAAATCACTTTAATAACATTCATATAGTATAAATTACTCATATTAAGTACCTTAACATATATTTTCACAAAAATAACAAGAATGCTCCTCGAAGATAAAATGATTAAAATACCTCTAGGTCAAAAATATGGGATTTCAATAGGGAACATAACTTATATAGATTTAAAATATAACATAAAATCACTTCAAAATTTTTGAAGCTAACGTAAAACAATCCCATTTAATTGAACAAATTGATCAGTTCGTTTTACTAAGCCCTTGATATAACCAGGTCAACTAAACAAATGTCCCATCAGACCTGCTACCAAAATTTTAAAACTCTTAAGTTTAATTTGTCTCTAATTTTGTTTGACTAATAAATAAAAGAAAGAGTTCTTTATTCCCATATAGTATACATATACATATACATATACATATACATACATACATACATACATACATATATATATATATATATATATATATATATATAACTTTATTTATTAATTCATACTATATATAAAGTATATCTAGATAATTTATTTAATAGTTAAATAAAATTATCAAATCTATTATCCTACCAAAATGTTATAGATTGAGCATCAATATCACGTAGTAGGCATACTAAGTACCACCTATGAATATCATGAAATAGTATTAGTGATGATGACAATGAAAGTCGTGTCATAAGGGTATTAATATGGATTTATAGTTAAAGAACTATTTATTAAATATAGTCAAAGAATGATAAATTATATAGTGTAACACCCTGGGTTTTATCCCAAGGGTATATTTGTCATTTCTTACTTCTCCGGTACATACATCTGTATTCATTTCATATCTCATGTGCTTGTGGGTGTAATTCTAGGCTCAAGTGGGGAATATTTAAGTGAGATTTTGAATTTTGGCGGGTTCGTTCGACCGAAATAGTTGGTTTATTCGACCGAAATATTGATGACTCTCTAAAAAATTTTGGTTTTAGATTCGTTCGAACGAATGGGGGGATTCGTTTGATCGAATTGGGCTTCGTTCGACCAAATGAGAGATTCATTCGATTAAAGAGTTGGTTCGTTCAGCCAAACATTATTTCACTCGACCGATAATTTACGAGCTCTCTGACTTTTGTAGGCGCTAAGGGAATCGTTCAATCGAAATGCTATTCGTTCGATCGAAGGGGGTGGTTCGATTCATTCGATCGAATCGACACGAATTGACGATTTTACCATTTTCTAGAAGCCTCCTTCTTAAGAAAACTTAAGGGCAAAATGATAATTTCATCCTTTTTCTATAAATAGGGGTCAAGGGGGCCGAATTTTTCATCTTTCTTCTTATTTTTCTTCTTTTCTTCTTTCCTCCTCTCCTCTCCTCTCATGTTCTCTCCAATTCTCTCTCTAAATCCACCCACATTTTTGCTAAAATTTTGATTTCTCTTCACCCACGAGTCACATTTCACGCGTCTATCATGCTAGGAGCATTAATTTGGCGATAGAGTCGCGGATTTGTGAAGGATCGCTTAGGGTTTTGAAAGGGATATTTGGGATTTTTCGATTTTAAGGTGAAATCAGAGCAAACCAATCACACCACGAGGTTCGTAACATCATTTCTAGTTTGTCTACATGTTCATTTTGTAATTTTAGGCATTTTAATTCGTATGGGTTTTTATATCTATTTTCTTAGATTTATCGTTTAAATCTTAGTTTTTATGCACAATGTAGGTTGTAAAGAAGTCGTAGGAGTCGTAGGAAGCTAGAATTATGATTTCAAAAATTTTAGGTGAATGTGAACAGTAACTCTGATTACTATTTTGACGGGTATATGGGGCCCACTAATCGAAATCACGTATATTTTTTGAAATGAATTGGTTTAGCTATAGTGTGGGTCTATGTAGATAATAATTGGATAATTTGGCATGTAATGGGAATTTTAGTAAATATCGCCAAATAGTTCGACGATAGAAATCCGGGATTAGCGCACATTTCATGCATTCGAATTCATGTGCATATTGGAACGAGAAATTGATAGTGATTTTGTGTGTATGGTTAGGCGACGGTTCGAGATCGAGGCATTCGCGTGAGTCGCCGAAGAACGAAGGGAACTAGGGAGTGTATATCCTTCCTAAGTTGTGAGTGGACACTTTTTATCTTGTTTCTTTATTTAAATGTTTATCTTCTTTACAAATGAAATAATAATGTTTATTCATTACTCTTGAAATGTGGAAATGTGTAAT